>JAXCGZ010004362.1:32500-54363 GCA_037179515.1 Halocaridina rubra
ACTATAACCTTCTGTTCCCTTCCTTCTAAGTAAGTTTTTATCCATTCCAAGACATTTCCACCTATTCTAGCCATTGATTGCAGCTTCCTAATAAGTCTCCCATGTGGAACAGTGTCAAACGCTTTCTGGAAGTCTAGGAATATGCAATCTGCCCAGCCCTCTCTTTCCTGTAAGATTCGGCTTACCTCATCATAAAATTCTAATAAGTTTGTTACTGTTGATCTACCTTCTCTGAAGCCATTTTGCCTCACTGACAAAAGTTGAAGGATTCCAAGTGAAGAGAAATATGTTTCCTTAGTAGTTTCTCCATAACTTTGCAAACTATGCTGGTCAAGGAAACTGGTCTATAGTTCAGAGCCGTATCCCTCCTTCCCTTTTTATAAATAGGTATCACATTTGCTTGTTTTCAGCATCTTTGAATCTTCCCTGACTCCAGAGACTTTATAAATATGATACTTAGTGCCACTGATAGTGAATTTGCGCATTTTTTAAGTACATGAGGGGATATATCATTAGGACCTGTAGCTTTATGAACATCTAAATCCATCAGCGCTTTGCATACCTCTGTGGCTGTAAGGTTGATGTTCTCTAATATGTATGTTTTATATTCATGTATGTATATATGTATGTATATATGTATGTATGTATGTATGTATGTATGTATGTATGTATGTATGTATGTATGTATGTATTTATGTATGTATGTATGTGATTACCTAATTGATTACCTAATTGTGTTTACGGAAAAGAGCCCAAAGCTCGTATCTTCCCGTCTCCTGATCGCTTCCATTTTATACTTAGTGATACTTATCATACCTGTCCTTAAAACTATGGATTGAGATAGCATTAACTACCTCCTCGCTTAGCGAATTCCAATTATCAACTACTCTTACACTGAAAAAGTATTTCTTTACATCCTGCAAAGAAGTTTTCTTACGAAGCTTCAAACTATGACCTCTAGTTCTAGAGCCAGCCATATCAAAATATCGATCCCTATCCACTCTATCATAACCATGAAGGAATTTAAAGACTGTCACCATATCCCCCCTCACTCCTCTAGCTTCGAGTGATGGTAAGTCTAATTCCCTCAGCCTCTCATCATAACTGAGATTGCGTATTTCTGGCACCAGTTTCGTGGCATGTCTTTGAACTTTTTCAAGCTTAGCTATGTGCTTTTTCAAGTGCGGATTCCAAAAGGGGGCTGCATATTCGAGTTTTGGCCTCACATAGGTTACATAAATATTTCTGAACATTTCCTTGTCCATGTGCCTGAAGGCTAACCTTACATTTGATAAGAATGCATATGCTGCCCTTACTATGCCATTTATATGTATTTCTGGAGACAAATCTGCCAGTATGTTTACTCCTAGATCTCTCTCATTTTCTGTCTCTTGAAGTTGTACTCCAGCCACCGAGTAGTCAAGCTTGGGCCTTCTTGCACTTGTACCCATTCTCATTACCTTACATTTTGAAGTATTGAATTTCATTAGCCACTTTTCTGACCACTCATGCAGATTATTTAGATCCTCCTGAAGTTCTCTACCATTGTTCTCGTTTTTTACTTTCTTCACAATCTTTGCATCATCTGCAAACATATTCATGAATGAATTTACAGACTCTGGTAGGTCATTTACATATACAAGGAACAAAAGTGGCCCTAAAACTGAACCCTGTGGAACTCCACTACTAACTCTTCTCCATTCAGACACTGAGTGTCTTACTCTAACCCTCTGTTCCCTTCCTTCTAAGTAAGTTTTTATCCATTCCAAAACATTCCCACCTATTCTAGCCATTGATTGCAGCTTCCTAATAAGTCTCCCATGTGGAACAGTGTCAAACGCTTTCTAGAAGTCTAGGAATATGCAATCTGCCCAGCCCTCTCTTTCCTGTAAGATTTGGCTTACCTCATCATAAAATTCTAATAAGTTTGTTACTGTTGATCTACCTTCTCTGAAGCCATGTTGCCTCACTGACAAAAAGTTGAAGGATTCCAAGTGAATAGAGATATGTTTCCTTAGTAGTTTCTCCATAACTTTGCAAACTATGCTGGTCAAGGAAACTGGTCTATAGTTCAGAGCCGTATCCCTCCTTCCCTTTTTGAAGATAGGTATCACATTTGCTTAATTCCAGCATCTTGGAATCTCCCCCGACTCCAGTGACTCCTTAAATATGATACTTAGTGCCACTGATATTGTGTTTGTGCATTTTTTAAGCACATGAGGGGATATGTCATCAGGACCTGTAGCTTTATGAACATCTAAATCCATCAGCGCTTTGCATGCCTCTGTGGCTGTAAGGTTGATGTTCTCTAATACCGGCCCTTGAGCTTCTATCACTGCAATCTGAGGGGGTGGGGTATTTTCTACTGTAAATACTGACTGAAACTCCTTGTTCAGTTCTTTGCAGATCTCTTCATCCGTCTCAGTGATGCTTCCATCCGCTTTCTTTAGCCTTAAAACCTGTTCTTTTACCTTCAGTGTTCCTCTGATAAAGCTGTGGAAAAGCTTGGGATTTTCTTTAGCCTTCCTGGTGATGTCCCTCTCATAGTCTCTCTCTGCCTCTCTCCTTTTACTTAGGTAGTCATTTCTTGCTCTTTTGTAGGTTTGCCAGGCATTTATGTTTTTTCTCCTCCTATACCTTTTCCAGCATTTGTCTCTCCACTCCTTAGCTCTTTTACACCCATTATCGAACCATTTCTCTCTGGCATGAATTACACCTACTTTGGTGACAGGTATGCAGCAATCTACTATCTTCCCATATTTCTCACAAAAGATGCCATACATTTCTTGTACAGATTTGTTGTAAAATAAGGTTCTCCAGTCAATAACTGCAAAAAGCTCATTCATTTTGATGTAATCTTTCCGATAGTTCCTCCTCATGTCCTCAGTGCCTCTACTCTCAGGAAGAATATCTTCAATGATATACTCCATCAACAACACACAGTGGTCACTCTTTCCAATTGGTGGTTCATACTCAATTTTTTCAATATCCAACACATTATCAGTGAACACTAGATCAAGTAGTGATGGCTCATCCCCACCCCTGGCCCTTGTTGGTTCCATTACATGTTGGTGTAGGAAATTCCCTTGTACGCAATCTAGGAATCTTGCCCCGAATGAGTCCTCACCACTGTGTGGGTCAAGATTTATCCAATCTATCTCTTTATGATTAAAATCTCCCATAATCAAAATCCTACATTTTTTTCCCCGTGTCATGTTAACAACTGAGTTTATGACTTCAATAGTACCTATATGACTTTCCTCATAAACTTCAAGCCTATTTTGGTTCCTTGGTGGGTTGTATACAACAGTTATTATAATGCTCTCTGACCCAGTATGTATGTATGTATGTATGTATGTATGTATGTATGTATGTATGTATGCATGTATGTATGTATGTATGTATGTATGTATGTATGTATGTGATTACCTAATTGTGATTACCTAATTGTGTTTACGGGAAAGAGCCCAAAGCTCGTATCTTCCCGTCTCCTGATCGGTTCCATTTTTAGACTTAGTGATACTTATCATACCTGTCCTTAAAACTATGGATTGAGGTAGCATTAACTACCTCCTCGCTTAGCGAATTCCAATTATCAACTACTCTTACACTGAAAAAGTATTTCCTTACATCCTGCAAACAAGTTTTCTTCCGAAGCTTCAAACTATGACCTCTAGTTCTAGAGCCAGCCATATCGAAATATCGATCCCTATCCACTCTATCATAACCATGAAGGAATTTAAAGACTGTCACCATATCCCCCCTTACTCTTCTAGCTTCGAGTGATGGCAAGTCTAATTCCCTCAGCCTCTCATCATAACCGAGATTGCGTATTTCTGGCACCAGTTTTGTGGCATGTCTTTGAACTTTTTCAAGCTTAGCTATGTGCTTTTTCAAGTGCGGATTCCAAAAGGGGGCTGCATATTCGAGTTTTGGCCTCACATAGGTTACATAAATATTTCTGAACATTTCCTTGTCCATGTGCCTGAAGGCTACCCTTACATTTGATAAGAATGCATATGCTGCCCTTACTACGCCATTTATATGTATTTCTGGAGACAAATCTGCCAATATGTTTACTCCTAGATCTCTCTCATTTTCTGTCTCCTGAAGTTGTACTCCAGCCACCGAGTAGTCAAGCTTGGGCCTTCTTGCACTTGTACCCATTCTCATTACCTTACATTTTGAGGTATTGAATTTCATTAGCCACTTTTCTGACCACTCATGCAGATTATTTAGATCCTCCTGAAGTTCTCTACCATTGTTCTCGTTTTTTACTTTCTTCACAATCTTTGCATCATCTGCAAACATATTCATGAATGAATTTACAGACTCTGGTAGGTCATTTACATATACAAGGAACAAAAGTGGCCCTAAAACTGAACCCTGTGGAACTCCACTACTAACTCTTCTCCATTCAGACACTGAGTGTCTTACTCTAACCCTCTGTTCCCTTCCTTCTAAGTAAGTTTTTATCCATTCCAAGACATTTCCACCTATTCTAGCCATTGATTGCAGCTTCCTAATAAGTCTCCCATGTGGAACAGTGTCAAACGCTTTCTGGAAGTCTAGGAATATGCAATCTGCCCAGCCCTCTCTTTCCTGTAAGATTTGGCTTACCTCATCATAAAATTCTAATAAGTTTGTTACTGTTGATCTTCCTTCTCTGAAGCCATGTTGCCTCACTGACAAAAAGTTGAAGGATTCCAAGTGAAGAGAGATATGTTTCCTTAGTAGTTTCTCCATAAGTTTGCAAACTATGCTGGTCAAGGAAACTGGTCTATAGTTCAGAGCCGTATCCCTCCTTCCCTTTTTGAAGATAGGTATCACATTTGCTTGTTTCCAGCATCTTGGAATCTCCCCCGACTCCAATGACTCCTTAAATATGATACTTAGTGCCACTGATATTGTGTTTGCGCATTTTTTAAGCACATGAGGGGATATGTCATCAGGACCTGTAGCTTTATGAACATCTAAATCCATCAGCGCTTTGCATACCTCTGTGGCTGTAAGGTTGATGTTCTCTAATACCGGCCCTTGAGCTTCTATCACTGCAATCTGAGGGGGTGGGGTATTTTCTACTGTAAATACTGACTGAAACTCCTTGTTCAATTCTTTGCAGATCTCTTCGTCCGTCTCAGTGATGCTTCCATCCGCTCTCTTTAGCCTTAAAACCTGTTCTTTTACCTTCAGTTTTCCTCTGATAAAGCTGTGGAAAAGCTTGGGATTTTCTTTCGCCTTCCTGGTGATGTCCCTCTCATAATCTTTCTCTGCCTCTCTCCTTTTACTTAGGTAGTCATTTCTTGCTCTTTTGTAGGTTTGCCAGGCATTTATGTTTTTTCTCCTCCTATACCTTTTCCAGCATTTGTCTCTCCACTCCTTAGCTCTTTTACACCCATTATCGAACCATTTCTCTCTGGCATGAATTACACCTACTTTGGTGACAGGTATGCAGCAATCTACAA
This sequence comes from Halocaridina rubra, assembly GCA_037179515.1. Lineage (NCBI taxonomy): Eukaryota > Metazoa > Arthropoda > Malacostraca > Decapoda > Atyidae > Halocaridina > Halocaridina rubra. The sequence goes on from JAXCGZ010004362.1 coordinate 37,966, forward strand.
TCTTCCCATATTTCTCACAAAAGATGTCATACATTTCTTGTACAGATTTGTTGTAAAATAAGGTTCTCCAGTCAATAACTGCAAAAAGCTCATTCATTTTGATGTAATCTCCTTTCTGATAGTTCCTCCTCATGTCCTCAGTGCCTCTACTCTCAGGAAGAATGTCTTCAATGATATACTCCATCAACAACACACAGTGGTCACTCTTTCCAATTGGTGGTTCATACTCAATATTTTCAATATCCAACACATTATCTGTGAACACCAGATCAAGTAGTGATGGCTCATCCCCACCCCTGGCTCTTGTTGGTTCCATTACATGTTGGTGTAGGAAATTCCCTTGTACGCAATCTAGGAATCTTGCCCCAAAGGAGTCCTCACCACTGTGTGGGTCAAGATTTATCCAATCTATCTCTTTATGATTAAAGTCTCCCATAATCAAAATCCTACATTTTTTCTCCCGCGCCATGTTAACAACTGAGTTTATGACTTCAATCGTACCTATATGACTTTCCTCATAAATTTCAAGCCTATTTTGGTTCCTTGGTGGGTTGTATACAACAGTTATTATAATGCTCTCTGACCCAGTATTTATGCGAGCAACAAGAAATTCCCTGAACTCACTTTCTATAGCCAAGTTTATCTCTTCAACTTGAATCCTCTCACTTATGAGCAGTGCTATCCCTCCACCAGTCCTCTCAGATCTTTCGACCCTTAGTATTCTGAAGCCCTTAGGAAAAACTGTGACACTGTTTATGTCCTCACTCAACTTAGTCTCTGTAATTGCTACTATATCTGCCTTACTGTTGTGAATCCTATCTTTTAATTCTACTGCCTTACCAGCTAATCCATCAGCATTTGTGTATAACAATCTTAATGAGGCCCCATCCCCTGATCTTCTGTCATTATCTTCTTTATCTCCCCTTTGTCTGGAAGTATTCCGTAACGAAAATTTTTCTTCTCTTCTTCATTTCTTTCATCATTTAACCTTCTTGCCTCTTGCAACAAGTTTTTGATCTTTCCCATCTCTTCCTGTGTTCTGTATCGTCTAATGAACACTTCTTTGCATTCTTGAAGGTCTTTTAGACTTTTTTTTTCTCAACAATATTTCCCTACATGTCTCCCCTCTCTCAAAGGTTACTTTTGTTGGTCTCGGCTTTCCTTCCCTCGAATATTTACCTAGTTGGTGTATGTTTACAATATCCTCAGGACCACATACTACTCCAAGCTTTCTTATCAGGTCTACAACCCTAGCTTTATTTTCTTCAAGTCTCCCCTGCCATGTTGGCTCCTGGGATTCACTTATGCCTGAGATTACCACTGTCTTCTCCTTATCAAGTGCCTGTCTGATGAGTGGGTTTGCCCTTTCCATCACAACGTCTTTCATTTTTTCGATTACTGTCTCTTTATAGTCAACTGTTTGTATGTTTTCCAGTGCCACCACCTTTACAGCCTCTTTTACTGCCACATTCCCCTTTAGTGCATCAGCAAAGGACGTTTTCATGGCATCATTTTCCATATTCAGCTCCTGGAACTCTTTTCTGAACTGTTCAATGTTTTCCTTAATCTGAACATTCCAAGCAGCAATCTCGTCTCTCTCAGAAGATAGCAGTGAACTAACATCTAATTCCTTTAGGTTGTCATTTAGCTGTTTGTTTTTATCTTCTTGATTAGAAATTCTAGATTCTAGTTGACTCTTTTCCCCTTCCAGCTTCTTTATTCTTTTTTCTAGTTCCTTTCTCTCCTGCCCTTGTGCTTTATTTGCTTCCTCCAAAGATCTTATTTGTTCTCTGAGTGTTTCATTCTCTTTCATTTCTCCATCCATATTCCGAATTTTATCATCAAGGCTTGTAACCATTTCCTCTAACTTCTTGATTCTCTGTTTAAGTCCTCTGATGACTACCCCTTCTCCCGCCCCATGGGTGGGAGAGGTTTGGGACAGAGATGGCTTCATTTTTATGTTCTCCCTCTCACAGAATATAGAAAGAAGACGAGAAAGAGGAAAAAAAAAAAAAAAAAAAGAGAAAAACTTCTAATTTACCTTCACACAGAATTTTTATATCTCCATATAAGTGCTATTTAGTGACTCAGTTTGTCTCCTTTCTGGTAACACACATCTTAACTTAAAAACTTGACCATGGTAATTTACGTATAAAAAGAAAAAGAAAAACAAAAGTCAAACCTGAAGGAAAATTCGAATTTGTGTTCGAGGTGGCACCCACCTGTTTCTGTTATATATTCTTCCTAACTGATAAACTGACTTGCTAACCAAGATATGTTATCACGGGATTTAGACTTTACATTTAACTCAATATATATACAAAATAACAAAATAGCAAACGAGAAAGCTAAAAGAAAAGCAAAAAAAAAAATGAAGAAAATAGGACTGCTGTACTACTTGGCAACTTAACTCAGTACTGTTGACGGGTGGGTATTTGGTAATTTTTTTTTCTTTTATTATTCAATTTTTTCGTGTATCAAACTAACTAACTAGTTAATATAAATGGGAAGGATACTGTTTTTAACAATATATAGAACCACAGGATCAGGTAAAACGGCTCAAGAGCTTTCCCCAGTTTACACAAAAAATTAGGTAATGTGGTGTGAGGCTCCACGTCTGGCAACTCTTCTAGATTTCCCTCAAGGCAGAAACTGGACGGCAGCTTCTCTCTCTTCTCACGAAAAAGTTCTCAATTTTTTTCCTTTAATATGAACAGTCTCGCCTTACAACAAATATTAGTTTTTGTACTCACAATACTCTGCACGATTTCATATTTTTGGAAATTATGGTAAAGTTTTCCACTAAGCACTTTAGTCACTCGAAACTAAAATTTAAGAGGAGCAATTCCGTGTGTCACTGACACTGTATGCATGTATGTGATTACCTAATTGTGATTACCTAATTGTGTTTACGGGAAAGAGCCCAAAGCTCGTATCTTCCCGTCTCCTGATCGGTTCCATTTTTAGACTTAGTGATACTTATCATACCTGTCCTTAAAACTATGGATTGAGGTAGCATTAACTACCTCCTCGCTTAGCGAATTCCAATTATCAACTACTCTTACACTGAAAAAGTATTTCCTTACATCCTGCAAACAAGTTTTCTTCCGAAGCTTCAAACTATGACCTCTAGTTCTAGAGCCAGCCATATCAAAATATCGATCCCTATCCACTCTATCATAACCATGAAGGAATTTAAAGACTGTCACCATATCCCCCCTTACTCTTCTAGCTTCGAGTGATGGCAAGTCTAATTCCCTCAGCCTCTCATCATAACCGAGATTGCGTATTTCTGGCACCAGTTTCGTGGCATGTCTTTGAACTTTTTCAAGCTTAGCTATGTGCTTTTTCAAGTGCGGATTCCAAAAGGGGGCTGCATATTCGAGTTTTGGCCTCACATAGGTTACATAAATATTTCTGAACATTTCCTTGTCCATGTGCCTGAAGGCTACCCTTACATTTGATAAGAATGCATATGCTGCCCTTACTACGCCATTTATATGTATTTCTGGAGACAAATCTGCCAATATGTTTACTCCTAGATCTCTCTCATTTTCTGTCTCCTGAAGTTGTACTCCAGCCACCGAGTAGTCAAGCTTGGGCCTTCTTGCACTTGTACCCATTCTCATTACCTTACATTTTGAGGTATTGAATTTCATTAGCCACTTTTCTGACCACTCATGCAGATTATTTAGATCCTCCTGAAGTTCTCTACCATTGTTCTCGTTTTTTACTTTCTTCACAATCTTTGCATCATCTGCAAACATATTCATGAATGAATTTACAGACTCTGGTAGGTCATTTACATATACAAGGAACAAAAGTGGCCCTAAAACTGAACCCTGTGGAACTCCACTACTAACTCTTCTCCATTCAGACACTGAGTGTCTTACTCTAACCCTCTGTTCCCTTCCTTCTAAGTAAGTTTTTATCCATTCCAAGACATTTCCACCTATTCTAGCCATTGATTGCAGCTTCCTAATAAGTCTCCCATGTGGAACAGTGTCAAACGCTTTCTGGAAGTCTAGGAATATGCAATCTGCCCAGCCCTCTCTTTCCTGTAAGATTTGGCTTACCTCATCATAAAATTCTAATAAGTTTGTTACTGTTGATCTTCCTTCTCTGAAGCCATGTTGCCTCACTGACAAAAAGTTGAAGGATTCCAAGTGAAGAGAGATATGTTTCCTTAGTAGTTTCTCCATAAGTTTGCAAACTATGCTGGTCAAGGAAACTGGTCTATAGTTCAGAGCCGTATCCCTCCTTCCCTTTTTGAAGATAGGTATCACATTTGCTTGTTTCCAGCATCTTGGAATCTCCCCCGACTCCAATGACTCCTTAAATATGATACTTAGTGCCACTGATATTGTGTTTGCGCATTTTTTAAGCACATGAGGGGATATGTCATCAGGACCTGTAGCTTTATGAACATCTAAATCCATCAGCGCTTTGCATACCTCTGTGGCTGTATGTATGTATGTATGTATGTATGTATGCATGTATATATATATATATATATATATATATATATATATATATATATATATATATATATATATATATATATATATATATATATATATATATATTATATATATATATATATATATATATATATATATATATATATATATATATATATATATATATATATATATATATATATTAATATATATATATATATATATATATATATATATATATATATATATATATATATATATATATATATATATATATATATATATATATAGATAGATATATATATATATATATATATATATATATATATATATATATATATATATATATATATATATATATATATATATATATATATATATATATATATATATATATATATATATATATATATATATATATATATATATTTATATATATATATATATATATATATATATATATATATATATATATATATATATATATATATATATATATATACACTACAACTACTACTACTACTACTACTAATATTACTACTACTACTACTACTATTACTACAAAACGCTTCTTATCAAATTTTTGACTACAAAAAGCGCTAAATAGCATTATATCACACTAGTGTAAAAAAAAATGTAAAAATAAAGTAGAGTATTGCTTACTAAATTACAATTCTGGAGAGAAAGTAAATATTTATATATATAAGACATTGTAATATGTGCTATATGTAAAATGAATGTACATTTTCTGATATTTCTTGAAGTAATACATTTTCTTTAGTACAGTTTTCATTGTCGTATTACACATGTATTTGTGCATTACTTTTTCCTCCTTGTGTAATCATGTGATTGGTAAAAAAGTAAATGCTGTGTTATTATAGGTAAAACAAATTCACGAATATAACTCCAGGTTATTTGTTAATAGCTGTCTAGTCATTGTCGGCTGTTACACCAAAAAAAAATCTAAAAATAAATCCACTGTGAATTACTAAGAACTGATTTCTCTACAGTAATTCTCAATTCTCAATTTTTAAATCTCCGATAGATATTCCAGCTCTTTCCCCAGCTTCAACCCGTTTTTCTCCACCCCCATTCGAATGGGGATTAATAATGATAATTAAGCACCAATTACTCGAGTTTATTATATCAAGTTTTAGCACTAAGTTTCTTCGCGTTTTTTATAATAAAAGTTCTTAAGGTAAAGGTTCTAATGCTCATAATCCTACATAATTCAGAATATCCTGATAATATCTCAAGAAACTCAAAAGCAAATGTCAAAATCAATTTAAAGATCTATTTTAAGAGATGAGGTTGTCATGGAAACTCATTATATGCTAAGAGTATATTGAGATACCAACTGCAATATTCCATTTACTTTAAATACTAAGAGATCATAACACGCTAACACATCTAGAGGATATAAGACATTTGTTTTATGAGTGTGACACCGGGACAGGCAGAAACTGCCCTCATCAATAAAGGCCCGGGCACGAGAAAATACCAAGACGAAGGAAGAGAAAAAGGTTAAGGACAAGGCAGAGATGAGGTAATGTCACACAAAGGAAAACGACAGACAGAAAAAAACAGTCAAAGTACAGAGGACCCAGAGATATGGAGGACTAGGCTCTGAGATGACGATAGATCCGCTTGATTTAGATTATTAAAACTTTTTTTCATTTTAAGATAAATATGCATGAACAGAAGGTTGCCATATGTATTTACGTTTAATAATAGAAATTCATTACCTGTTGGAATTAATTTGGATGTTTTAAATTTGCCATTACATAATTATTCTAATATGTCACTAGGCGCAGTCTTATATGCAACTACATATACTCATAATCCAGACAAAAAAAAATCAGAACATACTGAAATACCTAAATGGAGTATAAAAAATAAACAAAATCAAGTTCCCACAATTAAAGTTATTTTCCCACGACAGTAAAATTAATCTGTAAATAGACCTGTCCATTTACATCAGTGATAGGGACAGTGAGTTTTACGTTTATGGTTCGTATCTCCGGACCGACTCTGCGTAACGATGGAAATAATTTGTCATTCATTTCTTAGCTAATTTTATTACAGAAACATATCTCTATAGAGCTAAGCATTTTCTAGCAGATAAAGGAGTATGACAGAATTAATGAAAAATATTCAGGTCCAAGTAATTTTGTTTCTTTGTATTATTATTGTTATTATTATTATTATTATTATTATTATTATTATTATTATTATTATTATTATTATTATTATTATTATTATTATTATTATTATTATTATTATTATTATTATTATTATTATTGTCGTTGTTGTTGTTATTATTATTATTATTATTATTATTATTATTATTATTATTATTATTATTATTATTATTATTATTATTATTATTATTATCATTATCTATTATTATTATTATTATTATTATTATTATTATTATTATTATTATTATTATTATTATTATTATTATTAATAGTATTATCATTATCATTATTATTAATATCATTATTATTATTATTATTATTATTATTATTATTATTATTATTATTATTATTATTATTATTATTATTATTATTGTTATTATTATTATTATTATTATTATTGTTATTATTATTATTATTATTATTATTATTATTATTATTATTATTATTATTATTATTATTATTATTATTATCATCATTTTTATTTTATTATTATTATCATTATTATTATTATTATTATTATTATTATTATTATTATTATTATTATTATTATTATTATTATTATCATCATTATTATTATTATCATTTTTATTATTATTATTATTATTATTATTATTATTATTATTATTATTATTATTATTATTATTATTATTTGTCGTTGTTGTTGTTGTTATTATTATTATTATCCTCATTATATTTACTTCAAGATTAGCTTGTTTCTACTGAGAACAAACAAATACACAATCTGTTGTCCGTACGCAAAAATAAAATCCGAGGAACCTCCCTTGACATTTCAGGCAACACATCCTACTCTCATATTCTTGAAATGAGATTCGATAAGTCGATGAATGGATGAAATCACTGAATGCTAAATCTAGACAAATAGAATAAGAATCCTGAAGGCTTTTGAAATATAAATTAAAAAAAAAAGTTTTCAGATTATATTTTTTTGAATGCTTATCCGTTTCAGAAATTCAGGACACTGATAAGAATGGTAGCAATTTCAAAAATATATTTCCATGCTGGAAATGTTGTCTTAATTTTTCTTTAATATCCTTAATCATTTAAACTATGGTTCGTTCAAATGCTCAAGGATAGACTAAGAGACGCAGAGAGCCATATACGAAAAATACCGTGCGACTCAAAAATGTAGAAAGGCCCATAAGCATAACGGCTAAAAATATCAAGTAATATAATACGAAATATTAAAATCACGTTTCTCTTCCTTATTCTTAAACTAACAATTCAGTTTTACACAATTTTATATAAATAATAATATGCAGTTAACGTCTTCTCGTCTTTATATAAGAAGAAATACTCACCACAGTTTTAACATTCTGAATGAGAAGAAAAAATAATTATGCTTAAACCTAGCAAAATTTACCCACAGAAGTCATGCTATTTCACATGCTAAACTTCGACCACGTGAACATTTTGCAGGGATCAGTTATAATCTACTAATAATCGGACATGCTTTCACGCTATGTAACAATGAAACTAGTTCATCGGCGAGCTCTTTAATCACAGTGACTATATACTCACCATGGTTCGCTTGTTTGCCTTGCGTGGTGGTAATGGAGGTGTATGGGATGCTGGATCTCCAACATGATCCACTTCACCATTGGAGAATTCCGTGTCACAGTCATAACCAGTGTCTGATTCAGCAACTTTTGATCTCTTCTCTTTCTTTAGGAGATCCTTTTTCAAGTCCTCGGAGCGAGGAGGTGGAGGCGATGGTAAGCGGTAGGTGACCACACTGCCTTGAGGTCGTCTTCTTGGTACAACAGGGGCTTTAGAATCAACGTTGCTTGCTTTTTTCAATATACTCTTGGGAGGGGTTATTTTGGTAGCATTAGCTGACCCATTAGTTTTGCCAGTGCTGTTAACAGGGTGCTTGTCACCCGTGTCTAGCTTTTCAATAGTTTCATCTAAGAATCGTAATGCTTCTCTTCTAGTAATTCTTCTTGCTGGTAGCTTTGGCAGTTGGACTGGTGCCTCGATTATATAGTGTGATTCTCTGGGGCATTCCAGACTACCTGCAGAGTCTCTCCTCACACCTCTATTGTGAGCTTCCACGATGCGACCCTCATTTCGGCCAACCTCTCTCTTGCCAAATCTTTCTTTGGATATATTGCCAACTTTCTCGGGCTTTTTTCTGTTCGAGTTACTGATTGCTTTGCTTTGCTTTGGGTTTCTTCTGGAGGAAGCTTTATTTTCCTTATTTTGATCTGACAAATTTCCACCAGTGCCTTCACAACTTACCCTGATTTCTAAAGGGTATGCAGTATTGTTGGCTGTCATATTCGAATGTTTCTTGAAGTTACTAGGTTCCTCTTTCTTTGGAGTTGGAGGCTGTGTTATCTTTACAATGGGAATTGGTCTGCTAATGTCTCTTTTCCGAATTCTATACGTTCTGTTTATATCATCATTTGTGGTTTTACAATCCTTCTTTTCTTTATTTAAAGAATTCGTTTTATTTTTTTGCATCTTCAAAGATGACACGTTAGCAGTGGCGGACACCTTCGCTTTTGAATTCGGATTCTGCAAGAGATTTTCGAGGGAAGTTTTCATTTTAGTCAAAGTTCCAGAGCTGAAAACTTTATCCTTTTTCGTTTTTTTATTCAGAGAGGAAGTGGAACTAGTTGGCGATGACATAACATCAAAGGAACTCTGTTTCAGAATCCAATTTTGCAATGGCGATTCACTCTTTTGCTGATGGTCCAAGATGAGAATTTCAAAATTTTTGTGTTTTCCATCCTGAGATCCATTGGAAACTGTTCCTTCTCCCTTCATGTATAGCTTTACTCTCTGGTCCAATGATCTTGAATTGGTTTCATCAAAATCACAAAGACCAACAGTCTTTGATATGCATTTTTCATATATTGGCAGTTCAAGATGCACTTCTGCAGGTGCCTCTGAAGTGCTTCTTACAGATACATCCTGGGGTATTATGTCCTCTACAGTAATTGTAGAGCTTGAAATATCACCAGAGATCATTCTTTCGTTATATTCAATTTCAGGACACTTGAAAAAGGACGTGCCACTATTCAAAGGCAAAGGTGGAGCTGGAACTGAGGGTGGAGGCGGCGGTGGTGGAGGAGGTCGAGTAAATAAAGATAAAGATGGAAAATGAGCTAAAATGGGCACTGGTGATGAACTGCTAGTCAATGTAGGTCTAGTGCTTTCTCTTTCCACTTCCTCACTGATGGTATTTTCATCTTTCTGCTCTTCTTCATGTATTGTGAAACTATTATCATTGTATATATAATCCTTGGGTCTAAGCTTTCGTTCCTTATTTTCAGGCTGAGATGTGGTTTGGAGAGTGTGTCTGTCACTCTCTGCCCCTGAAACATGAACCTCAACAGTGGCTTCATGGACTTGTTTCTTACAAAGCTCTGTATTACCCTCTGCCATAAACTGAGCAGTTTTCATAATATTTCCATTTTTAAGGTTATTATCATCCTCGAATATGGGATTGTGAACTGTGAGAACATTCAGAGTACTCTCACCAGGACTTTGACAAGGAGTAGATGAGGAAGTGTATGAAAAGGATTCGAAGAGAAAACTTCCACTTGTGGTACCTGACGATGTTGACTCGCTGACACCGGTGAAGTTTGATAGGCTATTCTCACAGTGTTTGACATTCCAATTAGATACTGGCTTCTCGTCTTTGTCTTTGAGAATCTTTGTCTCTGGAAAGTTTTTCCTCGCATATGGATGACATTCTTCAATATGATCATTTTCCTTATAAATGATCTTGGGTGGAGGAGGAAGAGGCATATTTTCACGAATATTCTTGAAAACACTCTCTGTATCTGCACCTGATCTTTTCTTTTTCAGGAGACTCGATTTGTTAACATCATATGACCCAGACCTCTTCTCTCTAGGTTTTATCTTCTCATAAGTATTGTAACTTGAGAGACCTAAATTAGCTTCATTTTTCATATTGGATTTGCTTTTACTGTGAAAAATCGAACAAGAACTTGTCTTTTTAGATGATTTTCTTAACCGCTCACTTGTGGATGTCGAAGAATCACTTAAATCCTCGCTCAAGATATATTTTTGTTTCCTTTTAACTGTATTGGCATCAGGGGCATTTCTTGGGGTAGAAATAGGACTTGGGCTGGAATACTGACCGGAATCTTCGCTAGGTACTTCTAAAGGAAGGGATACCAGGTCGAGTAGATCTCAATCTTCTGTTTCCAGAGCTTAAATAACCGAGAGAATTGATTTCAAAGTTTCCTGGAATGTCTGGAGAAATTCCGTCCCTGTGATGAATATACAGAAGTCTAATGCCTGAACTTTCGGTTGCAGTCGCATTATTATCCTTGTCTTTCTTTTTCTTATTAGATTTCTTTTTCTTGTCGTTCTTTCTACTAAGATTATTGAGCATGTCTTTGTCATCATCTTTGTAGATAACATTTTTCCACTTCCGCCTCTCCTTCAGTCTTTCTCTCCTCATAGATAATTCAGGATTAAAACTCTGTTTCATCATTTCTTCCCTTCCCACAATTACGGTTTCAGATGACTTCAGCGGCAACTATTTTGACAGGAGAGAGATTTGTTATGAAAGTCCTCACAGGGTAAGCGCCAAGCGAAGTTCAATATTCCCACGCATAAGCAAAGAGGGGTGTAAAATTACACAACAAAACTCATTTTCACTTTCATTGACATGACTTGCTTAAAAAACAGAGGTAAAATGGCATTACTTATGCTCCATAGCACGCGACAGCAGTCATTTATCAACTAAATATATCAACCTTCAGTGGCATAGTCACCATGGACTAGCATTGCTTCATTTAGGAATTTCCATCGAGAATGATGGATATAAATAATAGTCAAGAGTCACACTGCTGGAGGCATGGAGAGGATTTCTCACTTATCACCTTTCTCTTAAACTAAATGTCTCCAAGTTCCTTTTTCAACGATTATGGAATTATAGTTTTCAAATCTTACAAACACATTTAATTCCATTAGTGGCAATAGACAAACTAACACTTGATTAAGCATAAAGTTAAGAATTAGTTTTCAAATTTTCAAAACTTTTTTTGAAGTACATTAAACTGAGCTCGCTGCTGCAGAGTATGTCAATAAAGGGTCATTTCCAATAGACTCATAAAACGAAGCTAAAATAATAAGCACTACTTAGTCTCCATTCAAAAGCACTGTATACTATGTTATTCCATATCATTCCTTTGAGAAGATTCATCACATCTCAAACACTTCACTCAGAGAATTTATCAGTGTATGAATATTTATAATTATTTCTTTATTTCCAGCAACCTCACCAAACGTCCGGTGATTGCAATGAAAAAATCTATCTTTAAGTTCTTTTCAAAACACTGATAGTGTCGCACATATATTGCATCATTTTTTTTTTATATCTATGCATTTACGAGCCTATTTTTTTGTATTTGAGCATATATTCTAATTTCACATATATGCACATTTCAAATACCTGTTATAAATTGATTGTTTTTTCTAAATTGTTTATATATGTTGAGTGAAACAAATAAAGATTGCGAATCACTGTAGAAACCATATAGGCCTAGAAGTAGCATAATATTCTTGAGGTCAGTTGCGAAAGTTTCAGCTCCATTCCACACAGTTTACTCATGGACCTGATGAGATGTTCTGTTTAACATATTCTCCTCGTCTATCCCTCAGCGTGCTGTCGTAGGAAAATTCGCCTCAAAGTTATTTTCTTTCATAAAGTCAATTTCAGGTGAATTTTCATTAAACAACGCTAATTTCAAAGCATTTAATGAGTCACTTCCTTCATGTTTCGGCAAGAAATGCATATTATTCTGTTTTTAAAAATACTTCGGAATTTTTCATTTTGTCTCTAATTTCCTCTATCATAAAAGTTAAATGACCGTATTCATTCATGACAAAGCTCAGATATACATACTTATTTTTGCTGGAAATGACCACTTGCCATTCCTAAAATTCCTTAAGAAATTTGCCCTTTTAACCTACCATTTCCTTTGATATAAATGCAAAAATATACTGTGTCCTGGCCATTTACTTTCATTTCACTAAAAATGACCAATCACCATCCTCTAAACTCCAAAGAATATTTTTTTCCTCCCATTTCCTCTTCAGAAATATACATATTTCAGGTTTTCATTTTTATTTAACTGAAAATGACCACTATGCACTACTTATTTACAAGTCGCAATCGCTTGGTTATGGTCTGCTACTCTAAACAATGTGCAAATGTCCATTATCTGTTGTTTATTCTAATGCATACAGTCATCCAGATGGTGGGGTGGAGGTGGGAGAGCCAAAGGATATGGAAGCCTGCACACAACGTTCACGAAGAAGGTTGAGGGAGTTGGAGGCAAGAAGGTGATATTGGAGTTGAGATTGAGAGGTGGAGGAAGGTTACTCATTACCCATCTCCAGCATTGGTGTCCCAATTAGCTTCAATGAATGGGGAATGGACCCAGACTTGCTTGGAGCCATAAAGAGAGTAAAGCTGGATGCCCTACCTAAGGCCTCGCGACAAGGATTAAACCCTAGTTTTCAAACGTGTTATTTCCCTTGCATGCTCTACCAATGAGTAACAGCGGCCCACCTACTCAGTGTTCAGTGGTATTGTCACTATATTCTAATTACAGTTAAATTAACCTTCGCTTGAGATACCACGGTCATCACTTCCGCTATTTTAAGACTGACCGCCCGACACAAGTTCCTCTTCCTACTCGCTTCCTTGTTGCCAATTTCAACATCTTTTCTTCTACTCATCTGTCTTTTGTTTGGAACATGAACTTATTTTTGTTTCACTGTTCTCGTGAATTCACTTTTTTTTTTCTTCACTTATTTGTTTTGCTTTTGATATATTGTTTTTTTTTATTATTTAGTTTTCATTTTCTCCCTTATAGTCACTGTTTTTTTAATAGTCACTGCTGCTTCTTAGTTGTTGTATTTTTGTAGGCCTATATTCATATTTTTTTTTTACTTCATTTCTTATAATGATTTCATATTGTACATTCATTTTCACATTATTATTACTTAATCAAATATTGCGGTTTTGTTCTTACTGTTCTTGTGTTGTTGAAATACTTCTTCTTCTTCTTCTTCTTCTTTTCCCTCTCTGCTTTCTTTATTCAAAAATTGGTATTGATATTTCAAAACACTTTGGCGGCAAATCTAAATATTTGTTATGTAAAAGTTGCTGCAAATCAACATCATATTCAAATTACACAAATTTTGTTCTCGCCCATAAATCAGAGACTGCAATCATATCACTTTTTAGATATTACATGTTTCGTAAGGTTATATTCCCATAAATTTAAGGCAGTCACATATGTTAACCGTTTTCTATGTTCTAAGCTTCGTTTTATCAATTTGCAGAAGCCAAATAGTCTAGTTTTGTGTTTAATGTCTTGATATATATATATTTTTTTTAGTGATAAAGATCATAATAGTTTTCAGAAGAAAAACTAATTTTTCTTTAGTAATCGAAGTCTTTTCTACAATACTGTCACAAAACAAAGGAAAAATAATCACTTTTTTAACCGTTAAATCCTTTTATGAACTCTATGTTCTGATGCACCCCATAAGTTTATTTTCCATATTTCACGGATAACATAAAAACCCATCTGTCAACATGTTATAAACGCCCTATAAATTCCATTTAACAGCTCGTTAACTGCCAAGGCAAGTGGTTCATATCACTAAAGACAGGGAGGGATTTAACCAACTCTCACAACACACGTGACCTTTAAGTTAGAAATTGATCTCTTTGGCAGCATCCCTTCAGATTTTTTCTCTTCTTCTTCACCAGTCAGGCGGAAAATTAACATTAATTGGTGCACAGAGATTGTCAACCACAACGGGTGTGATCGAGTGGATAAGTGTCAGCAGAAACGGCTAGTTAAATTAGAAAGCAGTAAAAAAAAAAAAAAAAAAAAATTCTTGTCTGAGGATACACAATATTAATCATTTTATGTACAGGTACAGATAATTTTCAGGTTAATAATCTCTTACTGTACAAACATAACGTTAAAAATACTAGTAAAAACACTTTTGCTCTTGGTCAGTTCAGAACTCCTAAATATTCCTTTCTCATTTTTTAGCTTATTTCAGGGAAATAATATTGTTTATGTACAGGTACAGATAATTTTCAGGTTAATAATCTCGTCCTGTACAAACATAACGTTGATAAAACTACTGTTACAGAACTTTCAGGTCATTTGTACCTGTTTTTCCTGTCTTCTTGAATATCGCATCAGGGTAATAATACTGGTACAGTACAGGTGCAGACAAGGAGAGCATCGTAACAATAACCAAGTCACACGCTTTCCAATGTAACACGATTTCTATGCCTGAAGAATCAAATAGAACCAACAGTCCTGATGCTCTGAAATCTTCACTCATTCAATCTGTTGCACTGATTGTTTAACTCAGTGCGATACGTGCTTACCTTGAATTGTTTAACGGATCTCATTACTGTATTTGTTTCTTAAAGCAGAGGCTAATTAGTGTTTATTTTCTTTGTGTGTTCAAAAGTCATATAGCTGTACATTCACTTTTATATTAGACTGTCTTCATCTTTCATTGGGAAATACTGAAACATAGTGCTCATAAACTTACTGAAGCAAAAAATATTTTAATCAGTATTCTCATATTATGCCCAATTTTAACAAAGAAATTTAAAATGGAAATTTTATGAACTTCTGTGTCATGCAACCACTGGCCATAGTCACTGGAGCATTATATAAAGGTCTTGAGTCACTAGCATGATTTCTAAAAAAAAAAAAAATTAATATTCATATTTTGTAATGCAGTCTTAATTATCAGCGGAGTGACTGTCATTTACATAACAATTAATTTTATGCATTCAATAGCAGCGTTGTCATGCGTAAAGTAATAACGTAAGGTTTTTAATAATGATTTTCAAATCGTCGCTAGAGAAATTCTTGTGTCATGATAATTATTCAGCTGCTTATAAACCAGGCTAATATTGAAAGCTTTCTCCATATAGAAAACTTATTTGACTATCACGTTTTGCCACAGAATATAATCTTTAAAATGAAAATACATCAAACAAAATTAATTTTAGAAAACAGAAAATTATAACTGTCTCACTTTTTCGTAATGATAAGAATTATTTCTTTCCGTCAAAGAATGAACTGCAATAATCTTGCAAAATTTGTCATCGTATTTTTACAAAATTTTCCTTTGTAAAATCGTTGTTTTTATATTATTAAATGCACAAGAGGTTCCACAAATATTTCCATATTTTCTTAAGGTTCACTTTGTTAATTTTTTTTTTTATCACAAAATCTATCAGATGTTTCTTAAATTTTCAATTTTCTCTTAAAAGTGGTTTTTAAAATCACTAAATATCGAATTTCCCTTTACACTAGCGAGGAAAACACCGAAAGTACTCAATTGTATTCTGTTAATATGGAGAGAAAGCACATTTCTGCTCGTGAGAAGCATTCCGGATAATGCAATTGAGCTCAGGCTGCATGAACAGGGAAAAAAGAAGAGGTCTCAAATAGTTATAAATCTCTGTGCAGTTGGGATCAAATGTACCGTCCATGAGGCAGAAAGCCACCGAGCGACCACGCGTTGATATCACACCAACACACCCCTTGCATTCGTCCCGACGAAGTGATTAGAATCTTCGTCAGAAGCTCGCCGTAGTAGGAGGAGCGAAGAAGAGATGGCAGGGGATGGAGGTAATGGTTGGGCCCACGGCTGATGTTGAGGGAGGGAGAGGAAGG
>JAXCGZ010004363.1:0-35000 GCA_037179515.1 Halocaridina rubra
ATATATATATTCAGTTCTGTAACTATATTGTGTTTACTGTATACTCTATACCTGCGTCCTCCCTCACTCGAATAGGAAGTAATGGTGAAACATGAAGCGGTTAAATGTATTGTTTTTGACATTTTCATAAAAATATATAGTTAATTCTGCACTTTTTAATTCAAGTTGCTATAGTGCATATATAATTTCAGAGATATTTATAAAAATATGCATATTTTATTTCAGCAGCCATAATATGTATAATAAAGTTATAAGGATTTGTAAGTTTTAGGCTATTATTTTTAGCATTCTAGATTAAAATCTTGCATGTATTTATGAAATCAGTGTTGCATATTTTCCTTTTGATTGCCATATATATATATATATATATATATATATATATATATATATATATATATATATATATATATATATATATATATATATATATATATATATATATATATATATATATATATATATATATATATATATATATATATATATATATATATATATATACTAGTATATGACTTATTTTTCAAGTTGCATAATATATTTCAGTGTTGCAAATATTCATAGTAGTCATACATACAATATTTTAATTTCCCTTATATGGCACTTAATTCTTAGTTTTTCATATTTGTATATTCTCCATTTTAGGTATTATCAACTTCATATATTTTATAAGATTATAATTTTTTTTTTGAGCATTGCTATTTTGTTATTAAGAGAATGAATGGATGATTCCTTTCTCTCTCTCTGTCTCAGTTTATTATTATAAAACAAGGATTAATTGGAGAAGACGCACCTCAGTGCCGTCAACCTGAGAGGGTACCTCTCACGATTTTCCAACTGGAGATAACCAAACTTAACCTAACTTAAGGTGCTCTATCTCCAGTTGGTTAATTATGAGATGCGTTATCTCTGGTAGGCCAAACACGAGGAGCGTCATCTCTGGTCGACGGCGCAGTTTCAAGTACAGAATTTATAATAAAGTAATTACATACTCTCCCACATGCGTTTTAACATAAGTTCACAAAAGTTTATTGATACATATCATTAGTATTTTAATACCAGATAATTTTTTTTATCATTTACATGAATAGTATACTGTATTTATTTCTTTTTGCAAAAATTACCACTTACGATGTTTCATTACGAGACCTCCCATTCTGATATACATATGCTTCGTCAAAGGGTCAAATGTTACTATAATCCTTTGTTTCTCATGCTTCAATTTGTGGTTGAAATAAGAACCTCCACTTTTTTTTTTGCAAATCATATTATTTCTTGGAATGCTTTTAATAAAAGACTTCAAGTGTTGTATACTCATACATAAGGCAAATATACGTCACATAAATGCTTCTAAATATTTCTTATAGTCAGCGTATTCCATGGCTACCAGCATGTTTCCTAAAAAAATGCATACGCTTTTATATGCAATTCTCAGAGATCTGCCTTAAAAGCGTAGTTTTCCTCACTTTCATCATTTCGAATAACTAATGGTTCAATATGACCAGTTTAATTTCTTCCAGTGATACATCAACAAAAAACATCACTTCATGAAATCTCTTCATCCACTGCTACTACTTTTGTTGTAGTCTCCCTGAACTTCCTTATCACTCTTTTTATAACGTTCACAAGTTTACTATTAACTGGAAACATAAAAATGTTGAATAATCACAGACAAATTATTTACATCTGTAAAATCGCATTATTCACTTCCCTCTCATACAACATTGAATATCTAACTTAGACCAAACGACCCAACTTGCTAGTTTTCAGATCACCTTCTGGTTTAAAATGACTAAGGTTGTAAGTAAAAGGATGATTGTATATAATACGCAAATAAAATATTTTTATTTTCATTACAAGTCTATTACAGTATAAATAAAAGGTATATAAGCTGGTTTATTTAAAAAAAAAATAGGTAAAACTATGGCAAAGCCATTTCCTATGAGGGCCAACTGATGAAAGTACAATAATACAAATTAGATTTTAGTACTTGAAAGTACAAACCACAGAAGGGGACTAGGCATAGAAAATGAGAACTATTGATATACAGTATATAATACCTTACCTACACAGATCTGGATATTTTTTCATGAAACAAATAAATTTTTGAACTCAACAATATTTCATTATCTACTTCAATGGATTCCAGTTTCCAAGTCATAAAATCATAGTTTGTTCAATAAAATATAATATCATTCACGGATTAATGTTATGACGTGTCTAACATAAATAATGAAAAATGAGCTAGAAGAAAATTTAAAACTATCAGGTAAATGGATTTACAAAGGACCAATAACTTATTTAGAGCCAAGAGTAAGTGGAAAATGCATACACAAAAATATGGTGAAGTAAAACTATATAGGATTCCTTTAGTTTTGCAAAGAGAAACTTCTTTCCAATGTATATCTTTACTGTGATATTCAGCAAATAAACAGGAAACTAAATGAAATACTAAATATATTGTAGCAAACATATACATTACTTTAATCAGCTTTTACATCAGAACGTATTCCTTGCTGGAGTACGAAAGGGTATAATGTATAAATATAATAGGACTAAAGACATCACATATAAATAAAATAAAAAATCATACAGTATGATGTTCCCAAGAGAACACAATGAGAATATATTTTTATTCATCCCCTGACACACTAATTTTTGAACATTTTTAGGACGAACTGTCTTTATGGGACAACTAAAATTACTTCCAAATCAAATGCTAAAAACACTAACAAATAAAGAAACAACCAAACAAGACTAAATTTGCATTACTTTGAGGACTGGCAATTTCATGTTATGAAATGAATAATATGAGGTCCTAAAACAACTTTTTTTTACAAAAATATCCTAGGAAATGGGAAGAATCCATTGAAATATACATATTTGTCAGTCCCTTATTTTATGATCACCTTCATATTTCTTTTGTGATTTTCATACTGTAAGATATCTAAAATTATAATATACATAAGTTTATTGAGAGACAATTCGCCTATACTATGTGAAAAGGGAGCACCAATCAGCTAAGATAATGAAATTTCTACGCAATATGAAGTAGAAAAAGGAATGAGAAATTTATGTGCAATGAATATCTCTCCCATAAAAACGTAAAAATGAAATGTATATATAACAGCACCAAAATATTACTCAAGGTTAGTCGTTCTGAGATTTTTTTTAAAAAGTAGTGAGATCTGAATTACAAACACAATCATACTATCATTACCATGATATATCCATGAAGAAAGAGAGCAGACTTGCACTACAGATGAGAGGATAATACAGTATATCACATATCAGTTCAAAAACCGATACCCAAGTTTCCATAAGAAACCTATATATATAATATGAGATGATACTGTCAGTATTCAACCTATGGCTACAGTACAACACTGCAGCTTTAGAGACAGAACCTATATACTAAATGGGAGACACGATATGCATTATGTTTACTTACAGATACCAGACATATGAAACGCTTACAAAAATTCGCAATCGTAATGACTCCTTAACTGTAACGTGCACTTATTATAACTTCACACTAACTTACATCTAATCAATATTCACTTCGAAATATGGAATACTAAAAAAAAAAAAAAAAAAAAAATTATATATATATATATATATATATATATATATATATATATATATATATATATATATATATATATATATATATATATATATATATATATATATATATATATATATATATATATATATATATATATATATATATATATATATATATATATAAAGTTCAAACTTGGGAGTTTGAAATACATGGCATTAGGTAGGTACAATGCTAAAAGTAATGACCATTTCTTGCCCCTGAAGAGCATAGATAATAGCAAAAACTTAATCAACACCTCCCATAATCAAAGGAAGGTAGAGAGAGAGAAACCAGCTCTATTATATCAACCAATAACTTACTATAAAACTAGGCCCACAAACTTTTACTATGACTTATAGTCTATTTTTTATCCAGCTAAAATACTACACCGCATTACACAACACCAAAAGCAATAACAAAGCAAGGCAGAGATGCCACTCATAAATATTATACAGTTCAAAATAGAGAGTATATCTTCATCGAAGGAATTCATTCAGTTCAGGTAAAATTTATTTTTTTTCTTTCTAGCTTTAGAATTCACTTAAGATTTTAAGACATTTCATATCCTGTGCTCTCACTTCATAATACTACTGTAATGAATGAACAATAAGAGTAATTACGTTTTTGTATCAGCATACAATTTTCTATGCTGATCTCCATCTAACAAACACTGCAAATTTAGTATGCTATATTACAAAATTCAACTGCTATTAATATAAAATATAACTACCCATTCCATATACACGATTACATGTAGAGAGAGCGCAGACAATACGAGGTCATGAAAACGATGTGGAAGCAATCCAAGACAATATGCTTACTACGTCCTCATGTGGAGCCTCCTATTAAAGCATTTATCAGTTATCATCATCAGAGTTACCCTTAAGAACAGGCTTTCTATTACATGAACTATATAACATGTAAGAGTTTGACTAGCATGGTATAAAATGATTGTGGCACTTGGCAAATACTACAAATGTTCCAACACCAAATCTTACGTACCAAAAATTGTATGACATAGTGAAGTAACAGCTGTACTTCCTATCTTCCCACCAAGATTGACCATTTTTGTATCATTCTATTCTCAGTATTTTTCATCTTCAAAGAACATACCATCTATAGGGAGAATAGGATGAATGCACAACCCTCTTCATTATAAGATTACATTTAGCAATCTGATGCCAGCTCTAAATTGTGTTATATCAGAAATAAGAGATACACAGCCATGACTTCACTTTGTCCCAAACCTTAAAGGCAACATTCCGCAAGCTTACATATTGACATCTTTACAAAAGCATTACAGTTTGACATATGCTTACAAACTTGCATATCCCATCAAGACAATGATCATTTACCCAAAAAATCAGGTTAAAATTAATAAGTAACAAATATATATGGAGGTCAATATTAAATGCCATCTATATCAGAGGTTCTAGAATTACTTATGTAGCATTGTGAAAAAATAAAAAGGGTCAATCCATCAATCCATACAATGCACAGAACTTTTCTGATACCTTAAAATGTATAAATACACTAAATAACACAACTATACTTTTAGGGAATGTCTAATTTGAACTGAAAATAGCTACAATAGTAATTTCCTTCCACTAAATTTAAGCCAATATACAAAATAGTACAATTATTTCTAACAGGATGCCAATACTTCACCAGAAGAAGTAGGGCAGTATTGCAGACGACTCTTGAGGAAATAAAACCATTTTGGTCACATAAAGCTGAGACAATCATATAACACTATTGACAGCCAAGGTTTTCATCATGAAGCTCTTAATAACCAATCAATTCTACATTTTTGGATACTAGCTGCTTATACAAAGTAAAAATTCTCAATATTGTAAAAGTAAGTCGGAAAATGAATCGTGAAGAACTAAACTCACACAAAGATATGACAATACATGAGATTATTTGCATTAAATGAACTAAATACACAAATTTTTTCACAACTATACAGTAATGTTGGCTATCATCGAATGTGTTGTCCAGCAATAAGAAAAATAAATATGAGAGAAAAGGTGAGGGAAGGCTGGCTATGATGAAGTCCTGCTGCCTCATAGCTTTCAGTGAACTTTAGTTGTCACTCTGCAAACTTCTGCAGAATGTAATGTCATGAAGAGAGGGGACGAGTAATATTTTTCCTTATTTATACACAATTTGCACGAAAGCTGCTTTTACTTTACAGAAAACGTATTTATACAAAAATTATCTAAAAATCAAAACTGGATGAAAGTACTTAACATTATATCAACACAACAATGAGAAATCGCGATAAAAATAACAAATTTACGGAACAGACACCAATGTCTGGCCAGAACCAAATGGTGGTACCTATCACTAGCAGAAATGATGGGTGACGAGATTTTCACAGAATACTACTTTCCTCTTCATTTTTCAGTTCAAATGTATTAATATTAAATGATTAATCCAGTACAATGCACTTTGATTACAAAATTAAAAATTTACATAAAAAATTTCAGTGAACACAATTACAAGATGTGAAATTAAATTGAATGTTGCCAACATCCACACAGAGCTCTTTTCTCATCATGTTTTCTTGACTCTATAAGTATCCAGTAGATAATCCCATTAGGAGACTCTTGCATACTTCAAAAGTGGGATGGGATGACCACCAGCAATGACTAACCAGCATACTTCTAATGTTAGAATACAACCAAATCTCAGCTATTAGCAGCAAAATAATATCAAGCAATATATCTATTACTTTGAAACACAATACAATAACAAAGTTAATAATCGCATATCGGGATGAACAAATACCAATTACCATTCTTCATGACTGATTATCACTTCATATGAGTACTATGCACATTACAAAAACTTTTCAGAAACTTACAACTTGTGTTTGCATAAAACATATACAAAAAGTAAATTAGTATTAAAAAAAAAAGTAAATGTTGTAATTTTGTAAATTCACTTGCACTACGAAATCATCAAACAAGGGCAGTCTGGCTGTGAGAAGCTGGTGAATGTGTGAGGAGACTTTCACGAACTCCTTCAATATTGTGATAACCAGGATTCTCAATAATATTGGGCACAAGTTCTATCCCTTCCATATCATCTGTACCTATAAAGATTCATTAAGGATTGTTAGTATCATATTTTGCAAGAATTGATCATCTTGAAGAACGAGAATTTGAAGCAACTGGCATCGTCAATGTGCTTTCGGGTAGGAATGCTAAACTCAAAACAATGACCAACAAACAAAATATATAAAGTATGTCTTGTCGAGTGTAAGTTTAACATTCTGCTGACCCCAATAATCTTCGATGACCAATAGATTCCAAAATGGCAGAAAGGTGTTATGTATATAGCATCTTGGAGTCTTCATGACTCCGAGATACATTATACAAACTAGCTCTAGTGTCTCAGTTCTTAAGTAAAGATGTTGAGTCCTTGCTAGATTACAATGACAGACATCATGTAACCAAGTTTTTGCAAACAAAATACCATACCCCACAGTACCTGGCAGGGTGGTAACAATTATTACAAGAGAATTGTACAAGCAAGGCTTTAACATACTGTACTTTAGTTTTTCCTGATTCTTTCAGTGGTTTTCTGGTATGATATTAAAAGAAATGGAATGTTGCAGATGACGGGGAAATTGAGCTTTATATTGAACTTTCCCCAAAGACCAAATGTGTGTTATTTAACAGACAACTGTGCTATGAATATATATTTCAATGCTCTTCTTATATTTTAAGCTGAAAATTTAAACCATAAAGTAATAAAAGTTTTTAGTTCAATATTTTATCTACATCTGTTCAAAATTCCGCTTCAAAGTAAATACGGAGAACCAACAAATACGATCTAGCACATTTTAGAAGTATGTTACAAGATATAATAATTAACAATGAATAATTAATGAGACTTGCCTGATTTGTAGAGCTTGTGCTGCCAACAATTTATAACAAGAAGGTAAAGCCCTGAGATATTGATGACGACCATCACAATAATCACAGCCACAATCCAAACTTTGGGGCTAAAGCCTTTCATATCCTCTTCAAGCATTCTTGCTAGCTCTGAAATATAATTATGAATTATTTTAGATATTATCCCAGGTGGTGAGAGAGGACGATTTCTTTCTTCAAATGCCCTGCATGTCATAGAAGGCGACTGAAAGGGGTATCTCTGGTGGTGAAGTATAGAGATCTTCGGTCTTATATTCCATTCATTTTGTGGTAGAAACTTAAATAATTAGGGTAACAGTGAATTGACAATCCATCACTCGATAAATTTATTATAACAAATTAAAATACCTAGACTAAGTGAGCAGAAAAATACAGAGGAAAGGATTCCCAGTCACCTTGCAAAGCCCCCATTTAGTCAACTTTTACAACACGCAGGGGAACATGGAGAAAGCTCCTTGATTTCGCACTTCAGTAATATCTGAAGTCACCCTGTCAGCTTCAATGGGATATGGAATCATGTTTAAAGAAAAAGCAGTCTGCAACATTTTTTGTAGATATACTCCTATTTTTTTCTCTTGCGCCTTCCAGTCCTCCTTATATTTATCTGTATACAACACTGATATCTCATTAATGTTTCTTACATGGTGAAATTCAAGGTACCTAATGGCAGCTGTCATCCATGACATGCCAGAAGGGAAGAAGTTAAGGGGGCTCTTGCAGTTACCATCAGATTAGAAAGTTCCTTTGCGAATGGCATTGAAAACTTAACAAAAGGCACTGCATGAAAGTTACTCAGGGTAATTAGCTGCTTATGCTAATCCATTAAATACTAAACAAGTTTTCCTTTACCAATTTCGTAGTCATCATTACTTGTTGTGGCACTGACGGAAATGACATCGCTACTTCCATATTTATTACTTGCCCAAAGCTGGAATTCATATGTGCTGTTGGGCTGCAGGTTGTAAACATCAACTTGACCCTGTAGAAGACATAAATGAACTAGTGATCAAAAACAGAAACAGATAATGGAATCACTTAATTCTGATAACATAAACACATTCTTTAAATTTGGCCACACCAAAGTTTCGAGGTGGTCTCTAGTTTCCAAGTAAAACTAGGATGCAATTTCTATAAATCACTATATAGTATTTGCAATTACACAGTGTTATAAACCACATTAAAAGTTTATTATCCCAGGTCTCTCTCAAGTCTATATGTACAGTATTACATACAATCTTAGTCATAAAAACAAGTATGTAGCTCTAGTTGCTCCCACCTTAAGCCCTAATACCGTTATAACAGTATTAAAATGAATGAAGTGGCATGAGCATAACTATTAGGTAACTAACACCAATGGTTGTCAATGCGATGTCAGAGGGCATGATGGTCAGATCTATGGATGTTTGATAGGTTACAGATTGTACACCAAAGTTATTACAAGGATTATTACAGCCCAAAAGTACTTGGGCTCTCTTATACAATTTTTTCAAGACTACCTACTTGCATTACCAGTGTTTTCATAGATTCAATAAAGTGTTTTAAGGTAATAGTCAAGAGAAATTTACTAGATTAAACCCTCCTACTTCACGACAAGAGTTAAAAATAGTTTGAATGATTCCTACCTACAGCTTATGAAAATTTAAAGTATCTTTGCTACTGGTATAAAATCCTGCCTCTAAATAGTTAAATTCAGTTCTTCAAATGTTATTGGACTGTATCATTGATCTATCTTTTGGAACTTTCTCCCTATCATAAGATGATTCTACTCTTGCTTCGCAAACAGTTTTCTACCTCATCAGGGGACAAATGGAAAGGATACTGAATCCAGTTTTCGGATGGAAGACGCCTGTACTGAATGTGAAGCTTTGTTCGTGGTCCACCTGTAGAATCTTCATAGGTATCATCATCTATGTGGAAATGCCATCTTACAATAGCAATCACAGTTGAGGCATGAATGCTTACATTCTGAGGAGGTTCTGGGGGTCCTTGAAAAATAAAGAAATAATAATAATCAGTTATTTGCATGATCAAGACCTTAATTTTCTTGCTTCATATCAATATAATGATATATATAATAAATAGAATAAGTTCCTACATTTTCAAAAATGCTTCTTCAAAATTCTGCATGTAACCCAATATTTCCATTTATATTAAAGGAAAAAAATGAGGTCTTAAACAGTTTTATGAAGTTAGTGTTCAGATAATATGCTGTCTTGGAATATACACAATTTAATAAGACTATAACTCTATATTGGTTTTCAACAGAAATTATGACCAGATACTGTACAAGGTAATGCTCTTAGATACTCATTGCCTTCAGTTCCGTAAGTTTAAATCAATATTACTCCTGGGGAAATAGTAGATTAATAGTGTACATAGTCACACATGTCGAACTAATGTCCAAAAGGGTTAAGATGACCATAAACTTAACTTGTCCCTGTAATGAATCTTCATTTGTGTCATATTTTTAAGGACTTGGGCTGTAATGTAATTATCAGACACAATAAACAAAAAGGTCTATAAAGGTACCAGCAGCTATTCTTTCATAGTCTTTTCTTATAGGATTCTACTCTGGATACATTATTCATAATTAAAAAAATACATTTTTCTCATAAACACCGAAAAGTTTAGATATTACTCCAAGGATTACCTGATAATCTTTAGAGAATGAGCAAACGATATCCAACAACACAGCAATATTTTTATCAAATGCTTAGACAAGAGACCCACACTGAGACACTGATAAAAGATGGGCTGGTTAGGATATTGCCACCTGAATCACACTTTGGAAAGACACTATTTCCCTTTATGAGTGATACCAGAATGTTTAAGGATGAGGCAGAAATAAGGGAAAGATACACAATAAGGAAAGGACAAGCTGAGAGAATACTTGAATTATTGAGGACCTAGAGATCCAATTGTTGAAGAAAGATAGGTTACTAGAATTAGGGAAAACTCAAGAAGGAAGAGTTCCAGATCATGTAATAAAATACAGACCTCTGACGACCAAATTGAAGGAAGTTATAACTATATCATTGTCTTCTCTGAAGCAAATGTAGCGGCCACTCATCTGTTGGGTGACATTAAGGAGGAATAATGATCCATCTGGCATGACAATTCTCCCTTCCTCGGGTCCTTCAAAGACCCAAACAGTAGATGCCTGTTGGGAGAAAAAAAAACACTCGTTAAAGGAATAGCACCTATGATTATTCTAGTAATATAATGCAGATTTAACACTGCCTATAGAGGTATTATTATCCCTTATCAACATAGTGTTAGAGGAATAGCACCTATGATTATTCTAGGAATGTAATGCAGATGTAACATTGCTTATAGAGGTATTATTATCCCTTATCAACATATCTCTTTATGCACGCATTCTCACTGGATTATCTTAACAAAACTGTACAGGAAAGAGATAATGGCAAGAAAATATATTAATATAATCTTTTTAAATAATAATTTAATTATCAAGATATGCTGAAAGAAACTATCAGCTTATGTGAAAAATATGACAGAAACTTATAATGTAACTCTGCTCTCATGAGTGCATACATCCATGAGAGTACTGTATTGAGCTCTGCCAACAGTTACCACGTATTTTAGGCTAAGTGAAATATATACACTCTCCTCCATATGGCTACTTTTCCGAAATACGTGAAAAAATTCCCAATTAGATATTTAATCAGCGTAATAACATCACACTGATGACTATTACATCTTTCATATAGGTACAAACTCACAGGCCTGATAATAAACTGCGAAGCCTGCTGAATCAAATGGTGTTTATAATGACATTGGACAAGTGACATCTAAATATATGTATGTAATGAAATGTCTGTGTTTTATGTGTAATGTACTTTATAGTCTGTTGTTACTTTTACCATAGTCTTTCTGGTATTTTGTCGCCTCCTTTGTAACTATATGGTGGTATTCTGCTCATGAACTTTCCAGTGGAATACTTTCAATCAAATATATAAAGAGCCAATAATAGGATTAGTTAAAAGGTTCTCTTTAATCTAACAGGAAACATTTTCCTATTTTCCTTTACAGATAATCCTCTTTCGGAAGATGTCAGCAACTCATCGAGCACGATTTTTCGTTAATTCTACACCAGCAAGAATCGTTGCTTCAAAACTTGCTGTAGATGTCTCTTAGAGGCTATGCTTTAGGCTACTGTTTAATATCCAGCAATTACTAACTTTAAACAAGATCTTAGAAAACAGAATCTTTAAGAGCTACTTTGAGTATGGCTTATGCACAGGGACATTTTTTTTTTAATTCCTAATTACTTTTATATTTCACATAAGGATGTATTTGCAATCCTATATGCAATAAATTTTAATGCCTTTCAAACAAAATATTAACTGGCACTTCGACAGAGCCACAGCACACAATAATAAAAAATAAGTAAAATAAAACCTCAGGGTCATGATGACATGGTCTTGTTAAGTTGGTCTTGAAGTCAACAAACACAGTGTTCTCTTCTTCATCTTCTGAATTTGATATTCCAAAACACAATGCACCTGGAACATAATTTCAATATTATTAAGGTTCTGATTAATAAAATATCACTAACAAAACTCTACATATGGTTCAAAACTGAGTAGCAAGAGCCTTCCATTACAAGACTGGCCTATGGGTACTTCAAACAGGAAGGTCATGGTAAAACGGTATCAGCAAGATTAGCTAATGATTAAGTTTTATTGTTGTTGGGAATAATTATATAGAAGATCAATAAACATTAAGGGAGGGATCTCTTTCGTGGAGCTACCCTTCAGGAGCTGCAAATCAAAAGAGGATGCCTAGGAAATCAGAAGAGGAGCAGCAAGAGCCAAAACTTCCACAATTATCCAATGCCCCTCATAGCCCAGGAGAACCTGGGAGAGGCTCTGATTATTCGGGTGGCTACCTCACTTTTAATACAACTAGCACAAAACAATTCTTTCTACACAAAGAAATGACTCCTAGGTGGTCATACAGTGTATCACAGACACCTTTTAGTAGGAGAGATAGAGAGCAACCCAGTGCAAACACTTGTGGCAAACATGTGTCACTTCGAACCGACACAATCTGCAACTCATTCAGACATTAGACCAATTGCACCAGTACAACACTTGCTATCATGAAACACTACACAAATGCTTGTATATACCAACAATGCTCCCTACACCCTCCTGTAATACAACAAAATATCATGCTGCCATCACAACAACAGACACTATTCCCTCAAAAGACAATGGGTCAATGCCCACATGAATCATCTGTCTCATATGAGTCATCTTCACCCTCATCATGACAACAAACACGTCATCAGCCGTAAGAGACAGTTCCCTAAACAAGGAGACTCTACACCATTAACCAACCATCGAACAAAGAACAACATTAATAATCTCAAGCACTCATCCATCCATGGCTCTGACAATATTACCAACATACACATTAGACACCAGGGACAACAAGGCACACAAGCACTCACAAACAATAAATAATTTCTACTCACGCATAATTCCCAATACCTGGAATCATGGTGTCAATATCATAATCCCACCAACTCTAACAAAAATCCCATGCTACCCTATTCACATCATCCAGTCACACTACTCTGTACTCCCTCCACAGTCACCAGACGACCACTATTGCAGCAAAATACACCTAAAACTCTCTTTGCCCTAATAAAACACTGTTTTAGACCATTATTTTCTACAAACACCTTTCTTACAAGCTTTACACGAAGAATTTCTGATGGCAACAATTTAGATAGACAAAACCATAAAACACTTCTCTATACAAAAAAGATATAAGTATATTAGCTTTTGATGCCATCCCTTACCGTAACCTAACAAACAAAATTTTCAACATAAGCTCAGTAACACAAAACGATGGTTGGCCAACAACATTGCAAATAGGTGTGCTCACGAATCATCAAACATTAGAAGCTTTACATAAGGAGTCCCTCAAGGATCTGTTAATCAATCACATTATTTAATTTTTATATGCACAACTACCCAATCCACATTCACCTCAAATACACATAGCTTCCTATGAAGGCAGCATAACACTCGCAAGTAAACATCAAAATGCAAGCACACCTACAGACCTCCTCAAGCCTTACTCATACTAAATGACGGGTTCATCACAAACACACTTACATCAGCCAAATCCAAAGTTACTCTCCTCACAAACTGAACAGCAGAACATCATCACTTTCCAAAGTTCAACATAAAAACATCCCTCTAACACACATACACACCTAAAATTCTTAGTATAACATACAGTACATCAATGTCAATTATACAAGTCACAAACATCAAAACAAACTGACACAAAAAATGCCCTCAGTTTACTTGCCCATACAATATAGAACACAAAAAAAAAAAACACTACAAGAGTGTACAAATAATATATACGTTCAGTGATGGAATATGAATGCCCTACTTGGGCTTTAATTCACTAAAACACACACCATTACAGAATTTACAAAACAATGCACTAAAATTAATTACAGACTGCACAACTACAACACCCACAGGCCGCTTACACTATGAAACCAAAGTCTTCACAGTCAAAGATCCTCTGGATATAAAAGGCACACAAATACTGGCCAAAACCTCTGCAAACCAACTCTACTTCATAGAAATGCACCAACATACGCAAACAAACATTAAAACAACATCTAGCACACGATATCATAAACAAATATTGCCATCTCTTTCACACTGCCTACCCCATACGAGCCTCTGCAAACATATCCCTTCCCAGTTATCTCGCTATTCAATCCAATCACTCAATGTACAACACATAGCTCAAGTACAACCTCCCAACATACATCACTGAAAATCTTTCTTTCTTTGCGAATAGAGAGCTCACATGGCCAGGTCACGAAGTGGGCACTACCCAGACCTTCTGAGGTACCAAAAGAAACTGAATGACTGTCAATGATGTGTGTCCATGAGGTAACATATCACCTCAAATAATCTAACATCTTATGGAAGGCTCCGCTGCACACAACCACATGTGCTAACAACACAACATACACTCCATGAGAGCTCGGTGGGAAAGCCTGGGATTGGCTGTAGCCTACCATAGGAAATCCGGACTGTTTGACAAGGCACAGTAGGGAACAACAACAAAAACAAATTATGACAATAACTTCATTAATTTACCAATGGTCCACTCAAACTCAAGTACACCAACAAAGTATATTGAAT
Source organism: Halocaridina rubra (assembly GCA_037179515.1). Lineage (NCBI taxonomy): Eukaryota > Metazoa > Arthropoda > Malacostraca > Decapoda > Atyidae > Halocaridina > Halocaridina rubra. The sequence continues at coordinate 14,760 of JAXCGZ010004363.1, forward strand.
ACAATTAAAACTAAGGAATTTAACTTTTGTATCTAATCATATAATATATATATATATATATATATATATATATATTATATATATATATATATATATATATATATATATATATATATATATATATATATATATATATATATATATATATATATATATATATATATATATATATATATATATATATATACCGTCGCCCAGATAGAAAGTAAAGCGAAATTGTAGCCTTTTCCCTTTCATTAAAATATCGCGAGAATAAAACAAAATCTTAATCCAAAACCTCATAACTCGCCTTGTATGAGATGAAGCAGTATAAAGAGTTTATTAAAGATCATTTCTTCATGTCTAGAGATGCTTATTCATGTCACAATTACTCCCTTCACTAATAACACACAGATGACTCAACCATTGTTGTGGTTTTTCAATAAACTATAGATGACAGAAAAGAAGAAAGGTTTTTTGATATGTTGAACTTACACGATAAAGTATGAAATGAGGACTGAATTTCATAATATTACATGTATTATTTATATTTAAACTAATTTAAGGCTGTTATTGTGTAATTAAATTATTATACATTCATAAAAAAGATTAAATTTGTACAAATTATAACGAGCAGATTGTAAAGACACTGAATAAATAGTAATGCTTTAGTTCAAGATTTGAACATACTGCAAAAAATAAAATATTATTTAGAGATTAATTTTAGTATGATAGTTATGTAATTAAAACAATATAAGAAACTTATCTCTATTCTTGGCCATTCTGTAATAAACATAAACATTGTACTGATTAGTGTTAAGTTTGGACTTCATTTTCATAATTGAGTGAAATGAAATGGAAAGCACTTTATATATATATATATATATATATATATATATATATATATATATATATATATATATATATATATATATATATATATATATATATATATATATATATATATATATATATATATATATATATATATATATATATATATATATATATATATATATATATATATATATATTAATCAAATAAGCACATTACATATGTGAAAACATATGCAATATATATATATATATATATATATATATATATATATATATATATATATATATATATATATATATATATATATATATATATATAATATATATATATATATATGTATATATATATATATATATATATATATATATATATATATATATATATATATATATATATATATATATATATATATATATATATATATATATATATATATATATATATATATATATATATATATATATATATATATATATATATATATATATATATATATATATATATATATATATATATATATATATATATAACAACCTGAACTTATGATTTCAAATATCAAATTGTTCCTTAAATGAGGATGAACTAAGCTTGCTAACACAATCAAACCTAACCTAATAATATAATAAATATAATTATATTTTTTCTTTTAATTGGGAATGAAAAAGTAGATGATTTCTAATCTGTCTAATTTACTTTCGATCAATATGCTGTTTAATGATTCTAATCAACACATTTCATGCAAATAGACAGTAGGACATATGATATATGATTCATATTTGAAAAAAATTTAAGAGTGAGAGAGATCCAGGTTAACAACATGCAAGAATTTTCTTAATTATGGATTAATAGATCTCTGGAATGAGTTACCCACATCGGAGGAATTTCAGAAGGAATTAAATAGAGCATGGAGAGATCAGGAAATTAAATTTTATTATTAGGGCTAAATCAAACCGATTGAAAATAAGAACTTTGGACCAGAATGAAAGATCCGAGTAAGAATGAATGTAAAGGTATTAGAGGAAATTGAGAAGCATTTAGATAAAACATAAAAAATAGGCTCTAGAACTTATGTATAAGGCCAGAATATACCAACTGAAATTGGCCACCACCGAAAATCATCAGTTGAATCAGAATGAAACACTGAACTAGAGTCTCAGAAGAGTGTCTAGAAGACTTTGAGAGCTGAGATAGGGCATGACTAAATCAGGACCTAATAGTTACTTTTAAGTTTGGAATAAAACTCCTGGAATTGACCAACGTCATAAGCCCTAAGTTGAATAAAAAGAAAATACACCAGTTCGAGTCACAGATGAGTGAATATAAGAGAGATTTAGAGCATATCAAGATCAGGAACTCAAATTCAATTACAAAGCTAGAACAGATTGACTTCAAATAAGCCTCAACTAAATCAACACGAAAAACCCGAATTGGCATCATATGCTTAGAGGCCTCACCCATACGACCATATTGAGTTTGGATGTAACATCCCAAAGTGATAGAAATTTGGAACCAAGTAAAGATTATCCTTACGAATTGAGATAGGGAAGGACTTTCTTTATCTATTAAAATCTAAGTAGGTTTGGATAAGCATGATTTAAGAAGTAACTGGTTAACTGTATATAAGAAACGTTATCTTTAATAGTCCATAAGGGATTTTTTATACAATTAGTGGACCCTACGAAAAATAATTTATAATGGAATTAAAATAAGGTACTATTAGAATTCGGGTTTTACTGAAGTTTGGCATTAAGAGATACCAGAAACCCCTCCCCCGAAATGGTCAGCTGCAGGTACTGCCTATTCATTATACTTATACTTATGATAATAATAATAATAATAATAATAATAATAATAATAATAATAATAATAATAATAATAATAATAATAATAATAATAATAATAATAATAATAATTATTATTATTATTATTATTATTATTATTATTATTATTATCATTATTATTATTATTATTATTATTGATGTTGCTCTTCTTCTTCTTCTTCTTCTTCTCTCTTTTTTCTTCTTCTTCAGAATTTTAAAAGTCTCTTATCAATCTGTGTATTACTATTTTATGTGGCTGAGTCAACAACTGCTCTCTCTCTCTCTCTCTCTCTCTCTCTCTCTCTCTCTCTCTCTCTCTCTCTCTCTCTCTCTCTCTCTCTCTCTCTCTCTCTCTCTCTCTCTCTCTCTCTCTCTCTCTCTCTCTCTCTCTCTCTCCTTTGCATGTTTTATTTACCTTTTTTATGTAGTCTATAATATATAGAACTTATTACTTGTTTATTGCAGATACATATTTTTCAATAATTTTTCTTTATTTGCCTAGTCCTACATATCAGTTCATTAATTGTGATACATAATTTTCAAAGTTGCTTTAGGTATTACTGCTTCCTTACTTATCGAATTCCGGTTATCAAAAATTTTAAGCTAAAAAGTGATTTCCTTACATCCTAAAAAATTGCAAACCTTCAAGCAATGACCTCTAGCTCTAGCTCTACCCATATTAAAACATCACTCCCCATCCACTTTCTCAGAGCCATGAAGGAATTTAAAAGCCATTACCATATCCATCCCTCTTCCTTCTAGCTTAGAGTGATGGTAAGTCCGACTCCCTCAACCTGTCATAACTGAAATCACGTATCTCTCTCACCAGCTTTGTATTATGCCTTTGAACTTTCTCCAATGAATTAATTTACTCTTTCATGCGCGGGTTTCAAAAGTTATATAAATATTTCTGTACACTTCCTTGTCCATATGCATGAAGGCCACCCTTGGGTTAGCTAGGAGAGCATATGCTATTTTTTACTATACCTTTTGCATGCATTTTCTGAGACAAATAAGACAACATATTTACTCCTTTATCTCTTTTGTTCTTTTTTTTCCTAAAATTCGAGTCTGCTACTAAGCACTCAAACTTGACTCATCTTGCACTCTTGTCCATTCTCATTGTTTTACATTTGAAGTTCTGTATCTCATAAGCCACTTTTCTGACAACTCATGCAGACTATTTGGATCTTCTTGAAGTTTTCTACCATTATTCTCGTCTTGTAGTCTATTTGCTATATTTACTTCATCTGCAAATATATTTAAATACACCTATGCAAAATCTAACAGACCATATTCACATTTAAGGAACACTAGTGATTCTAAAGTTGATCCCTCTGGAACTCCACTACTAACCTCTCGGCAGTATCAGACACTGCATGTTTTACTCTGATCCTCTGTTCCCTTCCTTCTAAATAAGTTTATTTCCTCCATTCTCACCTAATCCTGACATTACTTGCAGCTTCATGAGAAGTCTTCCATTTGAGACTATCGAATGATTGATTGATTCGGTTTTACGTCACGAACTCCCTACTAAGGCTAGGACTGTTGCCTTCTTGCGAAGGACTTGTTTTAGCAAATGTAATCGTTACCCTGAGTGTATGCCCTTACTAACCTCAGTCCGTGACGGGGCGCGAACTCTCGACCTGCCGCCTCAGAGTCGCGGGCGCTACCATTTTGCCACGGAGATTCCTGCCACGGAGATTACTGTCGAATGACTTTTGAAAATTTAAGAATATGTAATATGCCCAGCTTACCTCCTTATAAGATCTTAATATCTATCTATCTATCTATCTATCTATCTATCTATCTATCTATCTATCTATATATATATATATATATATATATATATATATATATATATATATATATATATATATATATATATATATATATATATATATATATATATATATATATATATATATATATATATATATATATATATATATATATATATATATATATATATATATATATATATATATATATATATATATATATATATATATATATATATATAAAACACTTTTTTTTTATCAAATTCGATATTTGTGGTTTTTGCAAAGTTGTCAGTGTGCAAATATGATAGATGAGATAATGGGGAAATAGAATATTTTAGGATCTATATTTTCCTATAAACTATATCGGGTACTCCAGTAATTATAAGAGCTATTCATAATTGCTTATTGTCAGAATATTTCCTATTGAAAAAAGTATTCCTGACTTGTTCTTTAGAGCACGCTTATCTATATCATTCGGTTACTTTTACTTACTTTCTTAAGTAAAATAGTCTTCCTGATTTGTTCGTTTGCTTGTTCTTAGCTGTGTTATGTACGAATTACTTTATTATTATATTTGAGAATTAATTAATAATAAAAACAGATCAATCCGGAATCTTTATTGATTTTTCGAAGAAGAAGAGTAGGTCGGGCAGACGACGTCGTCGTGTCAGCAAACAAAGTAAGAAGTTTCTTAGTTTCGGTCATTAAGTTTATTTTTGTTACTCTGATTAAGGATTTATTGAAGTTCAGTGTATCACTGTAATTTAAAGTAATTAATTTATGATAAATTTGTAATTTTACCCTCTAGGTTTCGCTTATTTTTGTAGGGTTTTGTGTTTTGTTTGTGAGATATTTCACTCTATTATACATATTTTGCATGGTACGAGTGACAGGCATGAATTAATGATATTTGGGTATTTGTTTCATACATCGATAGTACGCACAGGCATGTAATGAAGACGTTTTAAGCAAAAAAAAAATTGGGTATATATATATATTATATATATATATATATATATATATATATATATATATATATATATATATATATATATATATATATATATATATATATATATATATATAATATATATATATATATATATATATATATATATATATATATATATAATATACCAGAGCCATATTCCCTCATAAGGGGGGTGGCTGAGTCAAAGTAAATACTTTGACCTTTTGTGGGCAGTAAATACAGAGGAGTGGATTCCCAGTCCCCTCCCTCCGCCCCCATTTAGTCGACTTTTACGACGCACAGGGGAACACGGAGGGAGTATTCTTGCCCATACCCTCAGGGATATATATATATATATATATATATATATATATATATATATATATATATATATATATATATATATATATATATATATATATATAATTTACTCAAAGAAAATTAAGTACGCACTCAGTTCTTGGTGTATTTTAGATAAGATCCAGTATAAGATTTTTTCTGCTCTGGAAATTGATTGAGCTGCTTAGAGCATTTTTCTCTTAAATGTGATATGAAAATAAGGATATTCCCTTCTGAAAGTTCCTATATAGTTTCCCCAGATACCAGTCAGATTCGTAAGATTTTTTTATGGTTTCAAATCACATATTTAAAGTAATGTCAAGCTCTTTATACAGGGTGGGACATAAATTTTTTGCTAAGGGTTATTAAAGCGAGTAACAGTATGGGATAATTTCCTATATTCTGGTATTTCTGGAACAGTGAAGAATCTATTATTCCCTCAATATTAGGTGTGGAAGCCTCATACATCTCGCATGGCTTGTGATCTAGATGGGTATGATAGGGGCAGTGACTCAAAGAGATGAGTGTCATATTCTCGATTCTGCATTGATAGTGTTGCATTCCAGGGAGAGTTTTTTTCTGGTGCACATTGGAGATATTATCAGGGAATCTCAGGATAATCCCAAACTTTTTCACAACCTTGTCAGAGGAAAACTAAATGTCAATGAACAGGTTTTAAAGTTGGAAAGGGCAGTCATGAGCATTACTGAGACAAATGGAGAGACAAATAATTGAAGTGTCAGTAACCCAGTGTTCGCTTTTCCCCAATTTTTTGGTAATTTACTTCTGGGTAATAAAAGCAGCTCAAGCTTCCAGGGCCACACAGTAGGCATTTGTTTCATATTCGGCAACATCACATAAACTTCGCAGTCTCCAACTGTGAAAGCCAAGCCATTCTGCGAACTGTATCTGTAAAATGATGAAGAACACAGATACAAAATAATAGACATTTACAATGCATGACTTTCTCACCAGCTATCCCAGATATTGATAATATCTTCATGTTGAAGATATTAGCAATTATTTTCCTTATTTTCTCGCTCATTTTATATATTATATGCTTAGATTGACTACACTCCCAATTGTTTTTGCGTCTTTCTAATCTTTTGTTTTCATTGTTCCTCTCTTCAGTATTATTTTCTTTAAATATCTGTTCTCGTGTATACAGTGATCCCCCGCTGGATCGCGTTTCTTGGTTCACGTTTTCACTGTATCGCGTTTTTTTTTTTTTTTTGCAAATTATTATTAAAATACCTATGTACTTGAGTATGTCATGTAATTACCACTTCATTCACCGTAATTTTATCTATCACTTTCATATAAATTTACATTGCATGCTGTTATTTATGAAGTAAAGGGTGGTTTGTTAACAGTACAGGGAGAGTTTATACAGTGTAAACGTAAAAATAAATTAAAATATCTATGTACATATAGGCTGATCCTACTTGGCGGTTTTCCTGTCTCGCGCTGGGGCCCGGAACCGAACTACCGCGATAAGGGGGGGATCACTGTATAAAGCTTTTCTCTTTACCATTTTTTCTGGAGTACAATGATCTCACAAGGATGTACCAGATATGGGATACTAGATCCCATAAATATATTTTGTATATCTTGCCTGAATTTTTCGAATGTTGATATTAGGGTCTTTAGAGCCAGAATGCACTTTTGAAGCATTTTGTTTTATGAATATTCAGATATGAGGAAGCAGTAGTGAATATTCCACAATATTAATAACTAGCTATCAAAAAGTCCTTATAAGAAATTTTGCCTATTTCAGTTTCAAGGTATTGTAAGTGTGGTTAGTAGATGTTCCAAATGTTATTTTAATTAGATATTCTAAAGGGTGTTATTTAAGTTCATCATGAATAAAAAGTAGTTTCATTTATAAGCTGACTTTAAATTTACTGATAAAGTAATTCTGTGAAATCTTATGCAAATTATAATGTCAGGGGCTGTATTAACAAAGGAAGTTATGATTTAAGAAATTGTAAAGTCTAGTTTAATATAAATTTAAAGATTATATTGTTTCTTTTCAGTGATCATATAATATTATGAGTGAAATCATGAACTTATGATGATCTTCGGTGCTTGGAAAGTGTTTTATGGAGTTTTGGCAGTGCAGATAACCCTCACACATTGCATGAAAGCATCCTCTAAAGGGGTTACACCTGGTGAGAAGGTGATGTCTGACGCTTGCAGGATATTTTGCCGGGGTAAGCTCCTTCAGTATGTTCAGATGTCTAGAATTATTAATGAGAGTATGAACTTTGTACACATGAAACTTAGGAATTCTCCAGATGTGACCGAAAAGAGTTTTAGTGATCTTTTATCCAGGACACAAGATTCACCAAGTAAGAGTCAATTGGAAAAGTTTGTTCATGATAATTTTGAAGAACCAGGTACAGAATTTGAACAGTGGATTCCTGATGATTGGATACCAGTACCCAGATTTACTTTTGAGGTTTATGATTACCATTTGAGGACTTGGATCCGGGATGTTAACAAAATATGGAAGCTACTTGGTCGAAAACTATCTAAGGAAGTTGAGGAACATGCTGATCTGTTCACACAAATTTATCTTCCTAAACCTTTCATAGTACCTGGAGGCAGGTTTTCTGAGTTATATTACTGGGATTCTTATTGGATCATTGAGGGTTTGCTTTTGTCAGAAATGCAAACCACAGCAAAAGGCATGATTGAGAATTTTCTCTACTTGGTATCTAAGTATGGATACGTCCCTAATGGAAATCGTGTGTACTATTTAGGGCGATCACAACCTCCTTTTCTCATTCCAATGGCAGAACTCTATTGGAAATACACAAAAGACATTGATTTCTTAAGAGAATCCATTGGCACTCTGGAAAAAGAATTTAGATTTTGGTACGATAACCGATCAGTAGAGATAGATGTTGACCATATGACTCACAGATTATATCAATATAAAGTATTAACTGAAGATCCTAGACCTGAATCTTACTATCAAGACATGAATCTCTATAATAGTATGGCTAACAAACAAATGAAAGCCAAAATTTTTTCAGAGTTAAAATCTGCAGCAGAAAGTGGTTGGGATTTCTCTTCTCGTTGGTTTTTATCTGATAGCGAGCACACTGCACTTTTGTCTGACATCAATATATTATCAATTGCTCCAGTATGTCTTAATAGTATAATGGGTTTAAATGCAAAAACCCTTTCTAAGCTCTTTACTATCCTGGGAAATTCATCAAAACAGAAGGAGTACAAAACTATAGCTGATGCAGCTAATATTACCATGAGCCGCATCTTTTGGAGTGATCGTGATGGTATCTGGTTAGATTATAATATCAAAACAAAGAAACTCATTCCTGGGTTTTACCCTTCAAATTTGATACCTCTTTGGACAGAGAGTTATGGGGAAGAGAGAGAACCTGAGTTTGTGATAGAACAGGCTATTGCATACATGGATAGAAACAAAATCTTTGACTACCCTGGAGGCATACCTTCTTCAACTTTGGAGTCTGGGCAGCAATGGGACATGCCTAATGGATGGGCTCCTTTACAGTACTTTGTTGTATTGGGTCTGCATAAAGCTGGAAGGTACAATGCCCGAGCAGAAGACCTTGCTTTCACGATGGCAAAAGATTGGGTTTTGAATGTATACCAGACATATATGAATTCTAATCCTCATGCTATTTTTGAGAAATACAACGTTACTCATCGTGGCGATAGTGGAGGAGGAGGTGAATATAAGGTCCAAAAAGGGTTCGGCTGGACAAATGCTGTCGTCATGAAGTTTCTGAGTATGTATGGCCACAAGATCAAAACTGAGGATATTTTTGACCCAGCACCGATTGTGGTAGGACTTATGTTGATGTTAGTGACCCTAATATCTATTTCTAGTTACATGCATCGATCACGTGCTTGCAGAAGACATCTTTACAACATTTAAGCGTAGTCTGTGTGAGATACTGCTTCTAGAGATGGTATATGCTTTCATTTCCATTATTAATTATGCAATAATATATATATATATATATATATATATATATATATATATATATATATATATATATATATATATATATATATATATATATATATATATATATATATATATATATATATATATATATATATATATATATATATATATATATATATATATACCTGACAAAATATGCACATGAATTAGACCTACGCATTCCATATTGAATGCTTAATCTTTTTGTTATTGTATTAGGGATGACAGGACTTATTATCACATGGAAAGTCCCTCACACAATGCCTGCTATTTATAGAGCTTATAGTTAGTTCTCTTTTTAGTGTAATGAATGCTAAGACTATTAGTTGTGTATAGTGTTGAAAATCCTTTCATATACTCTATATAATTTTTATGAGCCAGGCTACAGGAGATTGTACCTGATATTTTATTGGTAATGTCGAGAAATTAATTATTATAATAGTTTTTAACTTAAGACTTTATTTTTACTAAGAAATCGATACGCTCATAACTTGATTTAGAAGACTAATGAAGGGAGGACCATGGTCCGTTAAATCCGATTGCCCGTTGTTTCCAAATTGGTTTCTAGTGGCAACAATTCCATTATAAAAAGAAGAGGTATAATACTTAAAGTCAAGCACAAGATCCAGTGTGAAAATGTAAAATGTCTGTTTATTGTAAATATAATAAATTCAACACATAATTTTGAGAGAGAGAGAGAGAGAGAGAGAGAGAGAGAGAGAGAGAGAGAGAGAGAGAGAGAGAGAGAGAGAGAGATTAACTCACCCATAATATAATTTATGGTTTTCATTGATAGGTTTTTTATAGAAAAAGTTATATTATATGGGACTTTATTATTATTATTATTATTATTATATTTGTTATAATTGTTGTGAGTCAAAGCAGACAATAGCCTAAAGCACTTTACATCTCTCTCTCTCTCTCTCAAGCAGTGGCATTTGTTTTTTGTTGCATAGTTGAGATATACTATATCTGCTGCTCCAGATTTTGTCCATTAAATTGGGGTCTGTTAAATCGAGGTTTGAGTGTATTTTCCATTCATTGTTATTTAAAATGTACAATATTACTTTTTTTCACTTTTGATATTCATAAGAGACAAACGTTATGTAATAAAGAATCAATACAATGTATATTTAGCTATAAGCAAAAGTCACCCAACAGAGCACCAGAATTTTCATGAACACCTTATAAATACTGACTCTTTGTCTTATTTTATCTAGTTAATTATTTATTCCAATTAGGGTCTAGTCTTTGAAGATGTTCTTGCATGAACGAAGTAGTCATTACTAATGTTTTGATTCATTCTGTGCAAGTTATTTAGGTCGAGAAACTCCTTACTCTGTTTCAACGGTTCTTTTTCTATGCCTACAGCTACACTGCATATTCTTGGATATTCATCACACATCTTTTATTATCCCTTCACATCTGACAAGTCATTACACTCTCCATTTCTGTTTCTCTTTACTTTATGTATTCTTCGTGGCCAGGCCCTATGAGGGCTGTTTTATTTAATAATTTTTTTTTTTGGCCTGTCCTGGTGTCACAATCATAAAAAAAAAAAAAAAGTAGCTTTTTCAGGACAGTTTGACACTTTGGACCGTTCAGTTTAAACTTATATATTTTTCTTATTACTATGGGTAAAGTTTTCTCTTGATTGACTTACCTAATATTTTGTATTTGTTTACACAATATGGAAGATATCTTAGGATAATTTGAAATGCATATATTATTTTATGGAAAATATCTTTATGTAATGTTAGATGGAACAAATAATTCACCCATTTTGTGCCTTCATAAAAAAACAGCCACATGCATTCATAGTTCATATTCTTCTTGCTTCTAGAATTCTATAGCTCGCAGGCATGCACTAGGAAACTATAAAGCCAGAGTTATTATTAATATTTAAACTTATTTTAGAGAAATCAGAATTACCAAAAATATTCTACCTCTGCATATTGGATAAGTCTTAAGCTGAATCTCTTTGACCAGAGTGTTGCTGCATGGTACAAGACCCATATCTTTCCTTTTTAGTGTTTCACCCTGATGTGAATGTCTTGATGTTACTTCAGCTGTGCTCGTCTAGCCCTCTGCACGACAGTCCATTTCTCAGCATTTTTCTCTTTTGTAGCTTTAGTGTCAAATTTGTCGGTAATTATTTTTTTCTTTGGAGCATACTGCACATAGATTAGTCATCTCTATACTTGAAAAGATAAGTTCTAAATATACTTGCTTCCCCCAGTATAATACATCAAGTTTCTTTGGAGCAGATGATGTTATTTACTACATATTTTATTTTATATACCTTTTATATATATCTAGATCCTTTGCATAAACTATCTTCTTTTTGTTATTACACTTTTCTCAGAATTTTAAAATAACAGTTTGATGCTGATAGTATTAATTTTAAAGAATAACATGATTGGATTATTTAAAAAATCTCATCTTTTAAGTAGTGTAGGATATTACGTGTTATTTATTCATAGAGTTTATTGTGAAAATTCATTCCGTCTCCACAGCTTAGGTATTTGTAGCAGAGCAGGCTTTGTTATTGGTCATATATTTAAAATCGTTTAGTCACAGACTCTGATGTTTGCTAATCACTGACTATATATCTATATATGTAAGGGAAAAAGGCATCAACAGATACTCTTAATGATAATGAGTATAATTATTTAGTCCTCTTCATACACTACCACTGAAGATGAGTAGATAGTTATACTTGTATGCACTTAGGCACTCCATTATATATATATATATATATATATATATATATATATATATATATATATATATTATATATATATATATATATATATATATATATATATATATATATATATATATATATATATATATATATATATATATATATATATATATATATATATATATATATATAAGATCACTATTAGTAACTTTATTATATTATAGTGTGATTTGTTTTCTATGTATATTTTATTGTATGATGACTATATTGTGCAGTTGGTGATATTTTTTCTAGGACCTCCTGCTTAGTAGAATTACTGCGTATTCTGTATGATATTACACTCTTTTATTATACAGTACTGTAATTTATAATGAAATAATGAGAAGTTTTCTCACGCAACTTATAGTGGCCCATCAGAGCTGCGTCACAATCGCTCGCCACTCAGGAATAGGAATGAGTGGCGAGCGATTGTGACGCAGCTCTGATGGGCATCTGCTGTTACCATGGGGCTGCATCTTACAGAGGTAGCCTTGTGGCAGGGGCAATAGGGGAGTTGGCAGTTATGAAGCGACACAGGTTGTGGAAGAGCCGGGAGGATGGGCTGTGGCACTCCAGCAGTGCCATCTGAACGGTCGCTAGCTCCCTCGTCATTGCCCATAGAGCAAAGTAATCTCCTTATTGTTTCAATTTTTTTTTCATGTCGGCTACCCCCCAATTGAGGGAGACAGCCAAGTTAGATTGATCAGAAGCTGCGCAAGCAAATTTGGAGAGTAGTTTAGAGTACTTTAAATATTGCTTAGAGGTTGTGTTCATCTAGTAAAATGTGTTTTAAATATTGCCTAGGGAATGTGTTTATCTGGTAAAAAGTTTTTTAAATATAGCCAAGAGGATGTGTTCATCTGGTAAAAAGGTGCTTTAAATCCCTCGTCTTGCAAAATAGTGCTTTAAGTAATGCCTAAAGGTTGTGTTCATATAGCAAAAAATTGCTTTAAGTAATGCATAGAGGTTGTGTTCATCTAGTAAAAGGTTTTTAATATTGTCTAGAGATTGTGTACATCTAGGAAAAAAAAATATTTGCAATATTGCCTAGAGATTGTGTTTATCTAGTGTTAACTGTATGATATATAATGTGTGTTATTAACACAAAAATCACTGAAAACTCTTGTTGTTTGAGGGCTTATGCTTTCTATCCTTTTCTCATTCTGGTGATATTATGTAAATTCCTTTGGAGATTCAACTATTTTGGGTAAATATTCGCAAACTAGTAAAAACCTAGACATACTTTTATACTTTGTGATGAGGAACTGAAATTTTGCAAGGCTTGTATGAAGTGCAAACTGGTTTGTTTTGAGAGCTATATCCATCCATGTGGCTGTGAAGTTCACATTTATTGAGTAACTTTCTCATTTTATTAGATATTCATAATACTTAGTGAAATGAGAGGAATTTATAAAAACTCCTAGATATTTCGTAGATGTATTGCATTATTGGATGCTCAGAAGTTTATGGAAAAGAATATTAGATCTACCGTTTAACTGTACAGTATATGACTTTGACACATGTAGTTATTTGAAGCCAATGTTGAATTTTCCTTTTCATGTGAAGATATTGTATGTGTTTAAATCCTGTCATTATAACTGGGTGGTGCTCTTTATCAATGAAGGTTGTATTTTTAAGAATAATATAGAAATTGTACCTCATTCAAGTGTTTGTGGCTAATGAATTAAGTGTTATGTGAAGGTCTGTGGAGCATTTGCTTAATTCTCTTCTCATATGAGATGCGTTATTGTATATCAGCTTATATTTATATAGTTGAGTTTACATTTACTTTGGGTGACGATAATTAAAGCTTATTCTTCTCCATTTTAAGTATAGGAAGCAATATTTTTATTATGGATGGAGTCTTTTCTGTTGTGATACAATGACTAATGTTCTTGTATAGCACTCTAGTGATTTTGTTTTTATGGTAATACCTCGCCCTATGTTAAATCATTCCAAAACTGGTGATTCATGTTGGAAAACGACTTGAATCGAAAATACCCTTTAAAACCAAACTTGTCTCCTATTAACCCCTATAAAAACTCAATAAAGTCACTAGTACAGTACTGTAATATTGTCAAATAACTCAACATTTTATCCATATTTTTTTTTTATATATATATATATACAATACAGTATATGTACACTACATTTTATTGATGCTAATATGAAGCAAAAAATTGTCAGATTCCCTTTGTATACCTTTTAAAAACGATTAAAGATATATAGCACATACTGTGCACAATATTTATAATATATTTAAGCTGTAAGATGATTTCTTATATTATTTTATATATTTTTACATATTTTTAGTTGTTTATTGTGTGTGGGTGAATTTTAATATTTGGGGGTTTGTAAAATTTTGTTGCAGATCGACGTTAAGTTGCATAAACTGACGTTGCTTTAGTGATTTATGTTGATATACTTTCCTGTGTATCAGAAGGCAGATGTTTTAGCATTTACTTGATGGTTTCATAGAATTAGATGTGCTCACTGAATTAATGATATTTATTGTACTATTTTATCGATACATATCTTAATACTTCCACTGTTTAAGTGATAAAAAGAACTGTAAATGCAGACTAAAAGGAAGCTTATTTTTTTAAGAGGAAGCTATAAGCTGCAAAAAGAATATTGTTTTGGGTGTTTAGAATATAGACATTAGTTAGTTTCAGATTATACAGATACTTACTTGTCTGATCATTGATATATTAGTGGATTTGTACTTAGTGGAATGGAAGAACTTTCTTCCAAATAAGTGTTACTATAAAATTTTGTGTGTTTTGTAAATTATCTTCTTCGAATCGTTCTACCACCTGCTGTCAGTATGTTATTATTATTATTACTTTTATTATCATTAGTCAAGCACCAAGCTCATCTGGAAAGAATCAGAGATAATAAACCAGATAGCTCCAGCAAAGAGTATGTAGAAAAAATGAAATTATATAAAATTATACAACTCATTATTCCTATACTGGCATTATTTCACCATAATATTAAAAATTCTGTATCAAATTCTGCCTAGCAAAATATTAGATGTGCCTAGCTTAAACTTTTGAAGTTCCTGCTTTTAATTATTTGAAAATCAAATCATTTTAATAGCTGATAATACGGCATGAAGCTTTGCAAGGAAGCAACAGTCATATTTTGTTTGTAACCAAGAAGAGTAAATATATAAATTCCTCATTTTATATATGTGCTGGTTTAAATTCTATGTACAAAGCTGAAAATAATATTTTAGTAGAGCTGATTTTATTTGATTTTCCGTTGGCATACATGATAATATAATGTAGGACATTTCTGTATTCATATTCTGTGTACGTTTAGAACTCATGAGGTAATATTCTTTTAACTATAATAGTTGAAGGAATCATGATTTATATCCTAGAAAGTTAAATACGTTGTTGGTTTCATCATATACTCTAATGGCTTTTGGAGATATCCACCTCTTGAGTATAGATTTGTCCTCTCTGGTCTCATTCTCTTAGTAAAAGCTACTGCTACCATGACAGTAACTATTGAATATGTCTTTACAAAGAAGACTGAGATAATTGATACTTTGATTTCTAAAAAATGTCTCTACTTCAGCCCATCACTGTGTATATTATTTAAAAAAAAAAGTATGTGGCTCAGTAAAGTCTGGTATGGATATGTGCAATATTTAAGTAATTGATTGCTAAAAGTGCTCTTATTAATTGTAATATTAAATTGGTTATTGTAGATCATTGATTTTTTCTCATTAGTTACTATTTTTACTGCACCATGATGGTAAGTAAGCAGCATTACTTAATTGCTCCTAGAATGATTTATAAACTATATAAATTGAGGCAAAACTTTGATGCCTAATACTATCATTACCATCATTAACTTTGTAACTTTAAAAATATTGTTGTTTTGGGCATTGTGACGTACTTTACCATTAATAAGAGGGAATTGTAATTGATATGCTGTAAATAGGGAAACATTTTAACCAACTTTTCCTAGAGCAGTAATGGTCTCACTGTAATTCCCTTTAACGGGAAAATGTTCTTTCCTAAGTATATAACAATCATTTGTAATTTGTGGGTTCTTGTATTTATTAGTAATGCATCAGTAACTACAATGGCATAAACCTGTCATTATTTATACCTGGATCATATTGATGAAATTGTTGGAAGAGATATGAAGAATGCAAAGCCGAGTATGGTGAATTGATATGATATTTGTTCAGGAATCAGGTAGCAGCATGTTCTCACCATCTCCTTAGTAGTTTCACCATACAAGAATGTTCAAGTGCACTTTAGAGTAAAATTTTGATATAGCCAATTTTGTTATTACTGTATATATTAGATTGTCTTACATGAATAGATATGCTTTGTTCAGATATCACATAGTGGCATTTGCTCTCCATCTCCTTAGAAGCTTCACCGTACAAGAATGTTCAAGTGTACTTAAGTAGAGCAACATTTTTATGTAATAATATTTGTTATTATATATTAGACTGTATTATGCGAGTCATTATTGGGAAATAATCCAACCGGTAACTTAGACTGAATGTGTAAGATCAGCAAATGCGACATACTTTGTATGCAAAGAGAACTGTCATACACAACTGCATACAAATGCAGTTACTGAATAGACTTGTGATGGAATCTGCAATTCATAGTCAGTGTTTTTGAAATGATGTTCTTAATAGGTGAAGGCTACATCATATTCTAAATTACAAAAGCTGTTTTGGAATTAATAAATATGGTATATGAAAGAAAATATAATGAATTTGTATCTGCACCAAAGCTTATATAAAACACTTCGGTAATTGTAAAGACACTACTGTAAGTTCAGTCTCAAAATATTTATGTCTTGTTTCAAAATTTCTCATGGAATCTCAATAAACCTTCTCTTGAGTCTCCTTGTTAGATAGGGGGTCCTCGACTTACATCAGAGTTCCATTCCTGAAATGTGATGTAACCCGAATTTCTGTGTAAGTCAAAACACACCTAAATAAGCACCAATTCTACTGCAGTAAAGTTTCTTCCTTTTCTATGCATTTCACTATCTCTAATTTCATTTCAAAGCACTGCCATCAGAAGACTCTGCTAAATGCTTGGGAGACATAGTACAAGCCAAATATTATTAAAAAAAAAGCAAAATAATTTATGGGAGATGCGTTGTAACCATGACACATTGTAACTCGAGGACATTGTAAACTAAGGACCCTCTATGTATTGAAGAGAGTGGCTTAAAATTTTTTATTGCAATATATATCTCACGTGAGTTATAATTAAGGGAAGTATGCTTGGACCATGAAGCTGGGAGCAGTAATATCATAATTTGCTTTTAGGGTCCCTTAAGTAAACAAGAGAGTAAATCCCAACAGGTTTTCTCTCTCTCTCTTTCTGAGAGTGTGTTTGTAATAGGTGAGAGCATATCTTTATAGCATTTTATATATGTTATCTTTTTATGCTTATTTAAACTTTTCTGTGTTGGAGCATGAAGTTTGACGTATCTCTAGGTAAGTTTCGCATCTGCAAAACATTGTGCAGAGCAAATAAAAAAATGTCTTAGTAAGAGATCAAACTTTTGGCCTTTATTGTAGAACTTGTATGTGATGAGTTACTGTATCATATATAGTCTTTTAAATATATTTTTTGAGTGTTAATTGTTTATCTTTTTACCATGCAAATTCTTTTTGAGCTGTGGCATGATTGTTATTATAGTGTTTAGTATGTGTGTTCTTCAAGTCCAAAGTAATGATTACATTATTAAGGATTTTAAAGATTGTTTATGGGATCAAGGAGAGCTGGGAAAAGATGCTCCTATTTTGGAATAAAAACTCAGTCCATTGCCACTCTGTAGTTTTGCATGTACTATTTTTAGATCTTTACACCTTCTGTGACAGCTTCGTTACCAGAGACCAAGAATTTAAATATGCAGGCAAGTACACCTGTAAAGTGATTGAGCCGTAAAATGCCATTTCACCTCTATAGTTCTCTTTTTATCTACGGTAGGTTTTTATAGTTATTTTAATTGGACCTTGGAGATATTATTCCCAGTGCATTGCTTTCTGCTCTTTCTTTTAATTCTATTGCATGACATTGTGTAGCAGTAGGAGTAGTTATTTATTAAGATATTTAATCGTAATCCTACTGATGTATAATTATTTCAAGAAAGCCATACATATTTGAAGGAAATCTATATGTGGAGTTTCCTTACATTGTACTACAAATATTTTGTATAATTATTTTCCTACGTATTTTTCCTGTATTGTTACGGATATTTAGTATTCTACATCACATATGTTTTCCTTACACGTTATATTTTCATTTTGCTGTATAGTAACAAGAATCATATATCATATAGTAATCATTTAATAAATATATTAATAATTATCTTTCTCCGCATGTCTGTGCCCATTACCCCCTGGAATTTTATTATAATGCCGGAAACCTGGAGCAGGAATAAAGAGTGAGATGTATGATTGTGAAATATACTGTTAACCCTTTTCTCCAACCATTAAATTTACTGTATCAAATTTTGCAGCAGAAATGTAGACTCGTCGACATTTTATAAGTTGGTAAATAATACGAAAACTTTAGATTAAATTTCTTTTGAAATTTTTGAACTAGAGATTGTATGTACACACAAAGTTTTGAAGAACTAAATATGTGATCGCAAGTAATTTTGCTCTGGAAATATCAGTGTTTGTTTAAATCATATCTTAAAGGTAAAATATTAGACCTATAATAACAACCAAGAGTTAACTGTGTATGTTGTATTTGATACTCTCATATGGTGCTTGCCTATTTTGAGGCATGCATCTAACGAGAAAAGTTTATAGTCTTTACCTCAAAACCTTTAAAATTAAGTGATGTGTATATATTAACTAATGAATATAAAGAGGATGAGAGTGTCTATAATAACGCTTCGAAGAAAATGCAGATCATGGGGTCATCAGCGAGGACTCTGTGTCCTGTCAATCTTGGTATCGTTAGTAATATTAACTATCAGATATTTGACAATAACAGAGCGAGTAGAAGAAACAGACCTGAATCCTTGTCTGGTACCTAAAGAACAGCGTCGTTGGCTTTTCCATTTATTATCTACCGTATCGTCACTGCTCTCTCACTTAGCTATCACTCATTTTTTGTGTTACGATTCTCTGTGGGGAGCTGTACAGGAATCAGGGCCTTTACCGTGGGATGCTCATGCTCATCTATGTGCCCTCAATGAAAAAGTTGCAGTGCATGATGAAGCAGAACTCTTGCGAGCCTTCCGGAGACGCGGGTTGGCATTGGAATACAGTTCGGCCGAAGGTCAGTACACTATAAAAAATTCGTCTGCCATACCCGATAAGTGGGAGGCCCCCACCATTCAAATCATACTCTTTGAGGAAGACGATCGTGTCCACATGCTAAGGAGGGTTGGTTGGAAGCGGAGAGTTCTTCCACCTGATTGTGACGCACATCCTTCTCTCCAATGCTTCCCGCCTAACTTAGTTGCTCTACCCCTACCAGAGAGACCATTTGGCCCTCTGACTTTACCAGCTCCTCGAGAAGATATTGATTTGCTCAAATTTCACTATCCAGACACATGGTGGCGACCCCTTCTACCACAGTGCTAGATATGGTATTAAATCTTTATTAAACAACTTCAGAGGATTTCATTTAGGCAAAATGTATATGCTCCTAAAAACTTTTTTTTTACACTACACTGCCTATTTCCACTTCTGTTCATGGCCTATATTAACAAATTAAATAGTTCTTCATATTAATGCAAATTTTCATGAA
>JAXCGZ010004363.1:40000-42500 GCA_037179515.1 Halocaridina rubra
AAAGAGTTTGTGTGACAAGGTTATATCTCTTCATTCATCTCAACATTGATAACAAGCAGATTTGATAAAATGATAAACACTGATTACAAACACCAAAAAACTTTATGTCTAGAGGAACTATAGACAATAGAAGATCAATTGCAATATGTTTACTTAAATATTTTGTTGAGGGGAGGTTGGTGATCTCATTCTATATATATACTATATCCAGACTGCTATTTCACATCCAGTATACAATGAGTTTTTGTTAATTATATTAATATGAAGTTCTAGATCATAGCGCTTCCCTCACATTAGGGATGGTGAGTATTATTATGGTCACCGATGATATTCATGAAAGTGACTGTGGCCAGTAATAATGTCACAGGAAAAAAAGTCACAAAGAATGTTAGGTTAAATTACTTTTTTCTGTGACTCTTTTACCTGGATTCGAAAATTAAACGTTATGTTCATATGTCCCTAGGATCACAGTTGGGAATAAAATAATACTATACATGGGGACCGGGTAGAGCAGCGGTTAGAGCACTCAATTCTGGATATGATGAGCCAATGTTCGAGCCCACCACAGGGCATTAGTAAGGGCATCCAGCCTGAATTCCTCAGCTTCAACTTGTCTGTGTCCACCCCATTTGGATGGGGATTAGAAGTTACTTATAAAACGGTTAACAGACTCTGGGATTCAATAAAAAACATATTAAGGACTTGTAAATATTAAATATGGAAACTCTAGTTTATACTTTTTGTCAGCCATAACGTTCGCCATAGCATTGAAGATCTTATGCTTTGAGGACGATTTTTACCTGATGTTGTGAGCTATAAGTGCATGCTTTACTACCACCACCAATCATGTAGTAGGTTGGTTCATGGCACCTGCCGCCCGTTGTGATACTACAGCTGAAGATTTTTTGAACTTAAATAGGTCTGTCCAGGACAGTTCGATGTTAAGTCTTCCTTCAGTTACGGTTCTTTTTCTATGCCTACAGCTACACTGAATATTCTAGGATATTCATCACTCATCTTTTATCCCTTCACATCTGACAAGTCATTACACTCTCCATCTCTGTTGCTCTTTATATATTTTTCGTGCCCAGGCCCAATGAGGGTTGTTTTATTTCATTTTTTTTTTTGGCCCGTCCTGGTGTCACAAAAAAAAAAAAATACTACTATGACTACTACAGCTACTACTATTGAAGCAGTTGCTGCTGCTGCTGCTGCTATATATTCACTATTTCGTGGCACAAATTACGCAATCTATCTTTTCTTGAAAGCAGAAAAGCTAGTTTATCATATACAGGTAACAACGACAGTGAAATCTCGTTATTTCACTCATGTTTAAACTGTAAATGTTGTTCTAAATCAAACCCCAAAAATCCATTTGTTGGAAAAATTCTTAATGATTTAATACGGGTTAAATAAAAAATTTATGTGTTCAAAACTGAAGATACATTAAATAAATAAGTAAATAAATTAATAGATAAATATTTTTTTTTTTAATTCCAATATCCTGGTTATTCATGTGAAACTTTAATTAAACAATGCAATCTAATGAGTTTATTATATTGGTAAAATTAAACACAACTGTAAAAGTAGAAGTAAAAAAATATACAAATAAATGTGGACAGAATTTAAGATAATAATAATAATAATAATAATAATAATAATAACCAGGGCCGCATCAAGACAATTATGGGCCCCCTTGCCCTATCCCATCCGGGCCATCTCCCTATTTTTTATGGAAAAAACGAGGGTTCGCGTCCCGTCACGGTTTGAGGTTAGCAAAGGCATGTACTCAGGGTAACAATTACATCTGCCAAAACGAGTCCTTCGCAAGAAGGCAACCGACCTAGCCCTTGGTAGAAAAGGGAGTCCGTGACGTAAAACTGTAACAACAACAATTCTTATGTATTGTGAATTCAGCTAACAAGGTCATGAACTATAAAGTAATATAAAATCTTGCCTGCAAGATTCAATTTGCATACATTAATTGGCAACATTTTTACTAAGAATATTTAAATAAAAAAAGAGAACTCTGTCTTTCAACAAAGTAAGTTCTGATAAAAAAAAATGTAGTCATAAAATGTACTAGATGAAATATTTCACAGATGAAAGTCTATGTAACTAAAAGTTTAGCCTTTCGAGATTTCAAAGCACCAAACTGGGAAACTGACTTTTTTTTTTTTTTTTTTTTTGTCTTCAAAATCAAAGACACGTGTTAGTTCAGTACACGTGATGGCAGAACAGTTCAGCTTATCTAGACTCATTGTAGCACAAGACATTCACTATTTATGATACAGTGGAATGGGCTGCAAGTTTCACAGTACCATTATTATTTTCATGTATTATTATCAGTACAATATTTACATACTGCAGGCTCATGGATTCCCTGGACAAATGGCCCCCGGCCCTGGCTTCCCAGGCACCATTGTTAATATAACAACAACAACAACAACAGCAACAACAATAATAATAATAATAATAATAATAATAATAATAATAATAA
>JAXCGZ010004363.1:47500-54289 GCA_037179515.1 Halocaridina rubra
TATATATATATATATATATATATATATATATATATATATATATATATATATATATATATATATATATAATATATATATATATATATATATATATATATATATACTATTTTAAAGGCAATATATCTCAGATATTGAGAACATTGATTCACACTAGCCACTGGCTAGTACAGTGGTAACGCGCTGGCTTCGCATTCACGAGGTCGAGAGATCGGTTCCCGTCCAAGACCGAGAGTTTAAGCTGCTTACTGGCAGGTTACTGCTGTGGTTGGGCACCACAGAGGGGGGTTGGGGCTTTCCCCGGCTGACGAATACCCATTGTATAATGGAAGTATATGTTTATTATCATTATTATGTTATTATTATTATTATTATTATTATTATTATTATTATTATTATTATTATTATTATTATTATTATTATTATTATTATTATTATTATTATTATTACACTTGTTACATTCAATTTAATTTTGAAATATTGCTAAAATAGTTACAACAAATTTTGTTAGATATTATGTGGAAGACATGGCTAATTTCAGATCACCAACGAAACTTGACTTTTTTATTTTTACATGGTATTTCTTTATCTTTTTTTTTATTTTAGGTCTTTGATGATGTTATATATATATATATATATATATATATATATATATATATATATATATATATATATATATATATATATATATATATATATATATATATATATATATATATATATATATATATATTTATTTATTTATTTATTTATTCATTTATCCATTTATCATAAGACTCCTATTCCGTATATTCATTAGAATTATTTGCACTCCTTTTACAGCTTCAATAGAAGAATTGGCTCCAGTTAAGCTGTTTAAACACAGGTTTTAGCTTAAACTGATGACTCATTTGTTTACTCAAATAAAATATCATTGATTTATACAGTTACTCAAAATTCGATTCCTTCCCCCCTAAACTGTTTTGACCAATTCTATTCATTTTACATTTCGAGATGTAACTTAATACTTCCACTGTTAAACCTTTCAGATTTTGATAACGTAAAAGTACTTCGTTATCGAAATATAATCCCAAAGCTTATACAAAATTATCAAAATGTAATAATTCAGCTTCAAAATGCGACAAAAGTTAATATTTTATCATTATAAATTATGTTACAATAAGCGCTCAAAGTTAAATATCATTAAATGAGATTCGAATGCATACAAAATTAACTAGTGGCTAAAATCTGCTATGGCCAGTATCCCATCTATGTCTTTTGCTTTCATCAATCTTCGAACCATTATGCTAAACCAATTTATCTGACCTACTCAGAGGTGATAGCTAAGGAATCAAGTGATATAAATGTATATATAAATTTAACGCTCGCCTGCACATTGCCTAATGCCAATCACACTAGGCTGCTCTAATGAGTTTGTTCATCGTTTCGGCGCCTGGACATTGCTTACTTATTGCTTGATTGCAAAATAACAAATAGTTGAAGTGAAGGCGTTCTTCAATAACAGAAAGACCGATGTTCAACCATAATAAAATGTTATAAAGTGTTACTTTTTCACAGATGAAGAACAAGCTGTTCATTAGTTTTGTTTTCATTGCTATGTCTCTGTATTAATATAGAAAATTTTCATAATTATACCTTAAAACAGCCTTGTTTAAGTTCCTGATGTACTGTTATATGTTCATTGATGTCCTAACTTACTTATTCTTCTATTTCTCTCAAAAATATTACTCTGTCATTGACCTAGATAAGGTATCACTGCTTTTGCTTTCAACAGGAAGAATACCACATATTGAAGAAATCATATATAATAGGACAGCTAAGCCTTGTATCTTCTGAATCACATATTTCCATTTTTACAATCATGCTGATTTCTTTGACCTTCACTATTCTGAAATTCAGTATGGTGATATTTCAGAAACTGTTTCCCAAACTTTAGTCGATCATGCGATCCGCTTTGTAAATTATGCTAGTAGTTTTGTGTAGCACTGTGATTATCGGGGTGGAGGTAAACAGATTCAAGACAGATATTTCAATTCTAGCATTTCCTTATCTTGAGCCCAGTATGGACTCCCTGATCCTCAGCATTACTTCCCACTTACTCTTTTGTAATTTTTATATGTTTCTCTGTGTAGCATGGTAGTTAACAGAGAAAAGATAAATAAGTTCAACACAGCGATATATCGAAGGCACTATCTCCCAAACTTAAGTCAGTCATGTTTTTGATGCTTAGCATTACAAGCCAGGTACCTATTGTAATTTGTTCAGTCTCTCCGTGTACCTGCAATGCCCTTTTCTATTGGAGTTAAGTCGCTAATGGACTTGCTCCTGTTGGTATTAAATAAGTTATTGCTAAAAGACTTGCTTCTGTTCGGACTATCCGCACATGGCCTGATCCTAGATAATTTTTTTTTCTAATAGGACTGCTCCTGTTGGAGATCTCTCTTCTGAACCTGATTATATAGGAGTTGTCGCTACTGGACTTGCCCCTGTTGATCTTGTCTTTACTGGGCCTGATCTTACAGTTTATGCTGATTCACCTTCTCATGTTGAGGTTGTTTATACTGGGCCTGATCATAACGGAGTTTATGTTAAGGGTTTACTGTGAGTAGATATGCTTATAGAATTAGTATGAAAAGAATAACTAAATATTAGGAGTTAATTGTGAATCCCTTGAAATCCCTTTATGTATTACAGCTTAGGGACCTCGAGGAACCTCCGTTCCTAAGGTATTATGAAGCATGTCCGTATATGTCCCATTTCACCGGAAAAAGCGCCAAGGAAAAGGTCAACATTTGTCATTGTTGACATGCTTTCGATTGGATTATTTGTTATTGGAATGAAAGAAAGCGGAAGAGACCTGATGGAGACTGGTAACAATAGGTATAGTAATTAAAGGGAAAGGACAAAGCTAGTCGGTTCTCACAAAGATATTAAGCTATTCTGTGGTCTTCACTCTCTTCCACTGGATAAGTAGTCAAGGCTACTCGGTGTATTTGTAAACAGGAAAGAGTTGTGTGTTGTGATTGGCAAGCAGAACTGAAATGGAATTCAATAGAAGAATAATTGAATTACAATACTGAATTGCAGATTTTTTTTATTCATACTTGTGAAAGATCAGCATCATCTTCGATTACTCGAGTGATGTTTGTAATTACTAGATTTTGTGATCATACCTCTTTTTTTTTTTTTTTTTAATGGGACCGAAGAACTTCTTTTATTAAGTTATTCTAAAACTATTTTATTTTTTATTTTTGATGAAAATATGAGGGAGTGCTGTCAATAAGAATACAGTACCTTGAACCTTTCTTCTGAATATTTCTTTCATCACTTTTCTTCTTCTTCTTTTATTATCATTATTATTATTATTATTATTATTATTATTATTATTATTATTATTATTATTATTATTATTATTATTATTATTATTATTATTAATATTAATATTATTATTATTATTATTATTATTATTATTATTATTATTATTATTATTTAATTCTTTATTTATTTACTATTTATTCATTTTAGAAGGGTTGGATGAAGTATCACTGCCTCTGATTCTTTGGTTATGGTTGTGACGAGTATGTGTTCATTTGCAGCAAAAGGCTTCATAAATAATAAGTCAGTAGTTGTAGTGGTAGTAGTAGTAGTAGTAGAATTAGAATTGAGAGTGAAAACTGTACTAGTATTTCGTTAAATAGTTATATTGTACTAGTAATAGAGGTTGGTTGTTGAGAGAGAGAGAGAGAGAGAGAGAGAGAGAGAGAGAGAGAGAGAGAGAGAGAGAGAGAGAGAGAGAGAGAGAGAGAGAGAGAGAGAGAGAGAGAGAGAGAGAGAGAGAGAGAGAGAGAGAGAGATATTCGGTGTCAAATCCTGGTGACTTGAGAAATACAGAACTTAGTAATGTTTCAAATATCAAGTAAAAACTACGAAATTGCCTCCACAAATGAAGAATAGTGAAACACTGAACGACAAATATTGGATGTATCAACAAGACTTATTTCCTCTTGAAGTTTGTTATTGTATTTTGATGTTTTTAATTAGAGAATGGCAGTATAAATACATTATTTATAAGTTGACTTATTAATATATATTGTTTTGGTATTTATCTGAATGGTAGATATTGATAAAGAGAGCTGATAAAATGCATGGATTTGTCTAAAATAATATTTCTTTTTTCTGTCTGGATCTTTTGTGAAGATGGTATTATTATGGAGGAAGTGACCATTTTTCTCATTTCTTTGTCCTTATATTTCACTCCTATGTACTTCAGATCACTATCTATTGGAGAGACACTTCTTCCATGGTCGTTTAATTCCTATTGGAGAGACATTCGTTGCATGGTCCATCATTTCTTGTTGGAAGTGCTTTATGGTGTATTGTCTTTTATTTCCTATTGGAAGGATTCTTGTTACGTGTTGGATTATTTTTAACGAAAGGGACTCCTCATACACGGCAGTTGAATTACCCTTGGAGGAACATGCTTTGCATGATCCATTTCTTGTTGGAAGAGACCTTGGTGCATGGTCTGTCCAGCACCAGTTGGAAGAGCTCTTGGTACATGGTCTGCCCAGCACCAGTTGGAAGAGCCCTTGGCACATGGTCAGCCCAGCACCAGTTGGAGGAGCCCATAGTGCATGATCTGCCAAGCACCAATTGGAGGAGCCTTTGGTTAATGGTCCGCCCAGCACCAATTGGAGGAGTTCTTTGTATACATGGTCTGCCCAGAACCAGTAGGAGGAGCCCTTGGTGCATGGTCTGCCCAACACCAGTTGGAGGACCTCTTGGTACTAGGTATGCCCAGCACCAGTTGGAGGAACCCTTGGTGCATGGTCTGTTTAGCTCCGGTTGGAGGGATTCTTGTTTCACGGTCGAGCATATCCTATTTTTGGGTCTCTTGTTGCATATTCTGTCAGTTTGCTTTGAAAGGCATCGTGATATCAACATACCAACCAGTGTAAAATGGAAATAAAGTTTTTGAATTTGAATATTTTGACAGTTCTTCTCATTGTAATATATCTTCAGAAATGCACTTGTTACACATAGACTAGAATTTCGCATTGTGTTATTTGGAACTCTGGTGATGGATGACACTTCTACTAGAGTCGGGACAGGTCCAGATCTTGCTGACAATTATTATCTTCTAATACCCGTTAAAAGGATCAAAAGAGCTGTGTTTTCTATCGAAAATATGTATAACGTTGCTAGCAATGGAGCTTTATTGTGACTGTCCATAACTTTGTCGAATTTATAAGTTTTTTTTAGCAGAGTAGATTCAAGTAAAAAAAAAACCATATGGGTAAAACAGTTATGCACTTTTGTTCTTAATCTTTACCGTGGTATTGAATAAAACAGTATACAAATATCAATAACTAGAAAATTTACACTTTATCTGAATGTACAACGAATATTTGTCAGTGTATAAAAGCTGACCAAAGACTTCAAGCCTTGAGCATTGTACTCCTAAGGTCATTATTACCTCTTAACCAAACGGAATTTTAATGGAAATATTCGGCAACAATAATAAAAATAGCAAAGCTAATACATGATCACATCAGCAACAGTAATAATAACGGCATAAATATTGCCATTAAAATAGCCCAACTCTTAAAAAACTAGGTTTGTTTTTTACCATTACTGGAGTTTGTCTTCAGCGATGCGTAGATATCGAATAACTAATCTAAATATGCTATTGTTCCATACGGGTGGGATATTTTAACTTGCACCCACAGTACATGAAACGGATAAACGAAGAGGAGGAGAGAGAGAGAGAGAGAGAGAGAGAGAGAGAGAGAGAGAGAGAGAGAGAGAGAGAGAGAGAGAGAGAGAGAGAGAGAGAGAGAGAACATAGATAATATCATTTCCCGTTGGGTCACTGACTTTTCGACCTCCAAAGAGAAGCAGAACTGACCCCTGTGACCCCTGTTATACTTATTTGTTGATTTCGGTGAGAACTTGAGTTATGATTCGAGGTAATGGTTAAATTGCTACTTAGATCTAGGGTATAACGGTGTTCATTTATAAATGTTAGAAGAATTTTATATTCCATTCTTGGGAATTTTTACAATATATGATTAAAGCAGTTGGACGCTTTGTTTAGATTCAATAAGGCATCGAATCCTACAACACCATTAATTTATTGTATTTAATATTGTAGATAAACGACATCAGCTGATATATTCAGCAATTATTACTGATTTTTACCTCTGTATCAATTGTTAGGTTTTACACTGCTTTGTGGTCTCATTCCATAATTCATATTCTTACTTAAGTGATGTTCCGGTTTTATGTCACGGACTCCCTTTTCAACCAAGGGCTAGGACGGTTGCCTTCTTGCGAAGGGCTTGTTTTGGTAGATGTAATCATTACCCTGAGTGCAGACTTAAGTGATGCTGAAATGAATACTTTGCATGGCAGAATGAGAGTAGTCACCGTGGCTCAAGCGGTAGCTTCCGCAACTTTGAGGCGTCAGCTCGAGGGTTCGCGCCACGTCACGGTCTGAGGTTAACAAGGGCATGCACTCAGGGTAGCGATTACATCTGCCAAAGCAAGTCCTTCGCAAGAGGGCAACCGTCCTAGTCCTTGCTTGAAAAGGGAGTCCGTGACGTAAAACCGGAACAACAACAACAACAACAGCATGGCAAAATGAGAAATAGATGAAGCATTTTTGAATGGAATTCATTCAAGAATAATGATAGACATTCTTAGTATTACCTATTTCATACTTGTCATTCGGCATTCATTTTGTTATATTAGTATTTCTCATAAGACTTGCGATCAGATTAATAGGCACCT
>JAXCGZ010004364.1:0-2500 GCA_037179515.1 Halocaridina rubra
AACCCATCTGACAGGTTTTTGTGTATGGCTAGGATTCCCCATGGGGGATCCTAGCCATACACAGGAACGCGTCAGATGCGTTTATGCAATCCATTTGTGTGTGTCTAGCTAACTAACAATATGGTGTCCTAGGTTAACACTGTTTAAGAAATCGGGATTTTCATTTATTATATGAGAATATTAAGAATTTTTATACTGACATATTTTAAGCTGGAAAATCTGTCCATTTAATATTTCTCTCTCTCTCTCTCTCTCTTCTCTCTCTCTCTCTCTCTCTCTCTCTCTCTCTCTCTCTCTCTCTCTCTCTCTCCTCTCTCTCTCTCTCTCTCTCTCTCTCTCTCTCTCTCTCACTACTTCCCTTTTAGTTTAAAAAAAATAATCAAGAATTTTTATATTTATATTTTAAAGCGGAATTGTTTTTTTTCTTTGCCTACATCTACACCGAATATTCTTAGATATTCGTTATTATTATCCCTTCACATCTGACAAGTCCCAACACTCTCCATCTCTATTTCCCTTTACTCTGTGTTCATCGTGCCCAGACCTCATGAGGCAGTTTTAATTTTGCTAGTTTTTTGGCCCGTCCTGGTGTCGCACTAAAAAAAAAAAAAAAACACGCTTAATTGTCTTCTCGATATTGTTCATTTATTTTACAAAATATTATGGAAATCTACATATCCGTGTTTAAGCTCGCATAATTGCACGCACACATTTACTGCTGTGCACATAAGTACAAATTGTAGAAAAACATTTATATGGTTATGTGTGTTCGCTACTTTCCTCGAATCCCAACAAGATATAGGAAAAGTTGTTCACAAGGAAAGCCTCTCGTATGTTATTGGTAGATTACAGCGGATAAGCGAAAGCTGCAACACAACTTCTGTGAAGCGAAATTCCTAGATATTGTGAACACTTTTAGATTTTATTCAGTCGGGTAGGATATACTGCTCTCGAGGATAAAGTAGTCCCTTGAAAATACTGCAGAAGCGCCGGTCATTTCTTATTTATGACTTCTGTATCTATAAGCAGTAAATTATCGACTTCTGAGTTACACGACCAAGGGTCGAGGACCCCTGCAGAAAGCATTAACTATGGATTTATATAGAATATGGTTATACAGAATTATATTGTAATAATGATACTAATGAATGTTGACCAATAAAACAAAAATAAAAAGTATAAGTATATAAAATACGCATTTTTGAGACTGTAAAATCCTCTCTAGACTTTACAAGAATATTCCCTCCAACTGGGGATGCAACTGATCAGTTGTGCCCTCCCAGTTGATGGAGGCCGTAGTCTCTGAAAGTCTAGGGATTATTATACAGCACCAAAAATGCATAATGTATATACACTTATATATTTTTAGGTTTTATTGGATGACCATCTTTTGTATTTCAAATAATAATAATAATAATAATAATAATAATAATAATAGTAATAATAATAATAATAATAATAATAATAATAATAATAATAATAATAATAATAATGAGAATAATAATAATAATAATAATATAATAATAATAATAATAATAATAATAATAATAATAATAATAATAATAATAATAATAATAATAATAATAATAATAATAATAATAATAATAATAATAATAATAATAATAATAATAATAATAATAATAGTAATAAAAATAATAATAATAATAATAATAATAATCTATCTGTCAATATACTAGAACCATAATCCTCATTATAAAAGGGATGACGGAGTTGGAACAAAACACTGACCTTTTAAGGGAGGAAAATACACAAAAGGAGAGCCCCAGTCCCTCAATTGTCCCCATTTGTGACACACAGGGGAATACGGAGGGAGAATTCTTGCCCCTTAACCAGGCAAAATGATGACAATAACAATGACATTAGCTATACTAGTAGATAACTCATCAGAAAATACTTTTTATAAATTACGCGTTATACCACTGAAGTTAGCAGCGTGGTCACAGCTGTTACTAAAAAATGAACTGAGGAAACATTACTTCATCTTACCTATCTATCCTCAACTCCTAATGCATTTTTTCTCACCACGTAAGAATTTAATTTATATATGAATTACCAGAGTTTTGTTCTCACATATCGTAGATTTGCCTCTTTCGACTTTGTTTTAATGAGTGTGGCACCAGGACTGACAAAAAAACTGCCCTAATCAATAAAAGGCCACGAGAAAATATTAAGACGAAGGAAAAGAAAAAGGTTATAGACACGGCAGAGATGAGGTAATGATACACAAAGGAAAAGGACATACTGAAAAAAAGAGTTAAAGTACTGAGGAAGTAGAGATATGGAGGATTAGGTCTGAGATGACGATAGATCCGCTTTTTGAAGGAAGATAGGCAAAAAGAAGTTGAAAAGACAGAAGGAGGAAGAGAGTTCCAGAGTCTGGAGGTAGATGGGAAGAAGCAGTCGCTGCACTGACCGATCCGCGAGCTACAGATCTCCACACATTACATGTGAGACGAGGCCTCTTGGCGAGTGTTGCGCG
>JAXCGZ010004364.1:7500-20000 GCA_037179515.1 Halocaridina rubra
ATATAAAGCACTACCGAATGCGTGTTTCTTGGCTCGGCCACCCCCCTTAAAAGGGGAGATGAGGCCATATGTATATGTATGTACTACCGAACTAATATTAGTTTACACTTAAATATTCGAATGCATTTCCATACTAGCTAGTAAAATGGACATTGCTAAGCCTAAGTTAGTTTGTAATAAATATTTTTTTTATGTAAAGTGTTACCGCGCTAATGACTGTTTATATATTTGCAGTCTAATTACTGTTTATATTCATGTTTTTCTATTTACCGTTATAATTGGCATTCCTGAACCCTATAAGAGTTGCATTTCATTCAGTACACTTTGCAAATTCATGTTTGCAAAATACTCTAAGTTTTTCAAACTCTATTATAATCTATTTTGCAATGCTTTCGTTATGGAGTCTGTCATAAATATTTTCCATAAGAGTAGAATAAAAAAAAATATTCGGAGCAAAAACAGAAAATATTTGGCTTTTAAAGCATTTTATGTCTTGTTACTACTTCCTGTACCCCCCCCCTCCGTTTTTTTTTTTTTTTTTTTTCCCACAGTCTACATATCGTCCTTTCACTCTCATCATACGCTCTTTAATTCTTATCACTGTCTCCTTGTTCTATTTGTAGCTTTGCATTGCATCACAGTTGTTCTTTTCTCTCTTTTTTTTATGGCTCTTCAGTTCAGTTTTGTTTAACGCTACCTCCACCTTGACAGTACAGTTTTCTGTCTTCCATGATTCCATTATTTACGGTTTATTTTGCGTCTCTTCTTTCCTTATTAGACCTCCATTCTCCCAACGAATTCTTGGAGCCATGCTATATTCTTCTTCTTCTTCTTCTTCTTCTTCTTCTTTTTCTTCTTCTTCTTCTTCTTCTTCTTCTTCTTCTTCTTCTTCTTCTTCTTCTTCTTCTTCTTCTTCTTCTTCTTCTTCTTCTTCTTCTTCTTCTTCTTCTTCTTCTTCTTCTTCTTCTCTTTTTGCTTGTCTTTTTATAAAATTTCATGTGGTGTGCTCGTTCCCCGAGGAAAGCACAAGATAAATCGCTACCCCTAATTTTTTCAATATCTGCTCATAAAGAACTGAATGAAGTTTGGGATGAGGTCCATCACTACTGTATCGGACAATGATTGGAAAAAGCAAGAGAGAGAGAGAGAGAGAGAGAGAGAGAGAGAGAGAGAGAGAGAGAGAGAGAGAGAGAGAGAGAGAGAGAGAGAGAGAGAGAGAGAGAGAGAGAGAGAGAGAGAGAGAGAGAGAGAGAGAGAGCATCTGCCAATTGTCATTAGCTTTTAAAAGGTTTATGTCCCTTTTGTACGAGGAATCACCTAGTTGGAATCCCTTAACAATTCAATCCCAAGATATCTATAGCAATCTCGGATATCATTATCTAACTTGGAATTTTGTGGCTATAAGCATAGGGAGTAAGTTTTATTATTAAAAATAAAAATAAAAAGCATCAATATATGCACTATTACAGTCTCTAATATATTTTCTTGTGAATGAAAAAGAAAAAAAATCTTAATTTTATTATAATGTCAGATAAATATACTAACACAATATAAAGAAGAATCTGTTAATATTGACTCAAATTTTTCCATTCAAAGCAAAACTTTTCTTATCTTGATGTTTTCTGAAAAAAATGAACGATATTCTTTTTTTTTTTTTTTTTGGAATTCCAGAAGTAGTCATGCGACACTGATGACAAATATAGGGTGTTAAAAATCTCTTCGTGATTGGTAAAGTAAGAGAATAGATCATTGTAAGCTAAATACAAAACAAAGATATAAATGTATATCGAGAAACTATTTGCTCTAGAAGTCTGGTGTAAAAATTATGATGGAGACTCTCTCTCTCTCTCTCTCTCCTCTCTCTCTCTCTCTCTCTCTCTCTCTCTCTCTCTCTCTCTCTCTCTCTCTCTCTCTCTCTCTCTCTCTCTCGTTTACACAAGAATTACAATCTGAGTTACTTGATGGTTGAAGGATTAAACCTGTTTGCAAGTAAAATGTCTTTAAAAGAATGGTAATTGATATGAACAATGAGGACTCTCTCTCTCTCTCTCTCTCTCTCTCTCTCTCTCTCTCTCTCTCTCTCTCTCTCTCTCTCTCTATATATATATATATATATATATATATATATATATATATATATATATATATATATATATATATATATATATATATATATATATATATATATATATATATATATATATATATATTTGTCTATCTATCTATCTATTTATCTATCTATCTATCTATCTATCTAGCTAGCTAGCTTTCTTTCCAGCTCTATCTGGGTATATTTATTTATCTATCTATCTATCCATGCAATAAATAGGCGACATAAGTATTCATATCCTTATCAATATTCGCCTATATATATTCATTCCTGTTCTTATTCGTCTGTTATCATATTCTGCTCGTGCTTCCTGTCTATTTCTTCTTCCTCCTTCCAGACCTTCTGTCGTCGGAGCTCTTGATCGTTTATCACATCCCCTCTCCATTCCCCCCTCCCCTCACCCAATCCCCAATAAAAAAAATCACCTCACTACAAAGAGGAAAAAGAGAATTTTTTTTTCTTACTTCATCAGCATTTTCATATTTTATGTGGATATTCTGTTTTAGCCGAGAATGTATTCATCACTGAGATTATATATTTTTTTTCTAATATTGTTACATACCTTACTTTAGTGATTTTTTTTCTTTTAGTTATTTATATATTTGTAGTTAGGTGCTTATTTGTGCTTCTTTATTGTGTATTTTTGTGTAGTTTCTCTAAA
This sequence comes from Halocaridina rubra, assembly GCA_037179515.1. NCBI lineage: Eukaryota > Metazoa > Arthropoda > Malacostraca > Decapoda > Atyidae > Halocaridina > Halocaridina rubra. Next base: position 10,272 of record JAXCGZ010004364.1, read on the forward strand.
TATTTTACCTAGGGAAAATATGGAATATAGCCACATGGGAAACTCAATGATTCTTAATTTATTTCAGAATTCGTGATGCACTTTTTCCACCACATGCCTGCCATTTGCACTGGTATACTTAAAAAAAAAAATTGAGCTGGCGGTGGCGAAGTACCAAATAAAAGTATCAATTGTAGATTTTTTCATAATTAAAGGAAAATATTACTCTTTTCCTTCTCATATGCTTAAAACAATCTATATATATATATATATATATATATATATATATATATATATAATATATATATATATATATATATATATATATATATATATATATATATATATATATATATATATATATATATATATATATATATATAATATATATATATATATATATATATATATATATATATATATATATATATATATATATATATATATATATATATATATATATATATATATATGAATAAAAAAATAAATAAAAAAAATATTCATGTTTTCACATATGTAATGTGCTTATTTGATATATATATATATATATATATATATATATATATATATATATATATATATATATATATATATATATATATATATATATATATATATATATATATGAATAAAATTTTGCCCCTGACCGGGACTCGAACCTAAGACACATAATTACTGTCCCAAGGTGCTATCAACAACACCACTGAAAGTCTAAAGGAGAATCAAACCTTACAGCTTAACTGCTATTCTAGGAATGAACGCATTCTATCTGAATGCCTTTTCGTTCATATTACAGCTTCTCCTAACCTCACTCGTGGCTTCGTTTTTCGCATTTAATTCAAATCTAACCTATATGGGCATTATTAATAATCAAATAAACACATTAACATATGTGAAAACATGAATCATATTTTACTCCATACCGAGACTCGAACCTAAGACACATATTTACTGTGCCAAGACGCTATCCAACTGCACCACTGATGGTCTAAAGGTGAAGCAAACCTCACTGCATAACTGCTATACTAGGACTGAACGCATTATATCTGCAAAGAAACGAAGCCACGAGTGAGGTTAGAAACTGTAATATGAACAAAAAGTCATTCAGGTAGAATACATTCATTCCTAGAATAGCAGTTTAGCTGTAAGGTTTGCTTTTCCTTTAGAACTTCAGTGGTGTAGTAGATAGAACCTTGGCACCGTAACTATGTGTCTTAGCTTCGAGTCCCTGTCAGGGGTAAAGTATGATGCATGTTTTCACATATGTTAATGTGTTTATTTGATGATTATTAATGCCTGTTTAGTTGAGATTTGAATTAAATGCAAAAATTAAAGCCACGAGTGAGGTTAGCTGAAGCTGTAATATGAACAAAAAGGCATTCGGATAGGATGATTTCGTTCCTAGTATAACAGTTAAGCTGTAAGGTTTGATTCTACTTTAAACCTTCTTTAGTGTAATTGATAGCGCCTTTGCACAGTAATTATGTGTCTAAGGTTCGAGTCCCGTTCAGGGGTAAAATATGATTTATGTTTTCACATATGTTAATGTGTTTATTTGATTATTATAAATGCCTATATAGCTGAAACTTTAATTAAATGCGAGAAACATATCCACGAGTGAGGTAGGAGAAGTGTAATATGAACAAAAAGGCATTCAAATGGAATGAGTTCATTTTTGGTATAGCAGATAAGCTGTAAGGTTTGCTTCTCTTTTAGGACTACAGTGGTATAGTTGATAGCACCTTGGCACAGTAATTATGTCATAGGTTCGAGTACCTGCTAGGGGTAAATTATGATTCATGTTTTCACATATGTTTATGTTTTTATTTGAATATATTTTTATGAGTGTGACACCAGGACAGGCGAACAGACTGCTCTCATCAATAAAGGCCTGGGAATGAGAAAACATTAAGACAAAGGATGAGGTAATAATACAAAAAGGAAAAAGGACAGACTCAAAGAATAGTTAATGTACTGAGAACCTAGAGATATGGAGAATTAGGCCCTAAAATGACGATATATCCGCTTTTTGAAGTAAGATAGGTTATGAGAATAAGGAAAGACAGAAGTAGGAAGAGAGTTCCCACAGTACCTGTGGAACGAGGCAGTTTGGGGAGCGTTACGCAGCCTCGGCAGTGGGGGAGGGATGCAACTCGCCAATCATCAGAGCAGCGATGGAAGTAGAAGCGATAGAAAAGAGATAGGGATGATACCTTACCGCGAAGAGAAAGAGAATCCACATTAGAAGTAAGAGAAGGGTCATTAATGAGTCTTGCTGCCTTGGATTTAACCCTATCAAGAAGATAAGTATAAGAAGAAGCACCCTAGAAGTGTTAGCAGTATTCTAAGCAGGGACGGATAAGACCTTTATAGATTTTAGGTAACAGTAAAGGGTTAAAGTAACGATGAAAACGGAACAGATCCCCCAATTTCTAGGATGTAGATTTAGAAATTTACATATATATATATATATATATATATATATATATATATATATATATATATATATATATATATATATATATTGTGTGTGTGTGTGTGTGTGTGTGTGTGTGTGTGTGTGATTACCTAATTGTGATTACCTAATTGTGTTTACGGGAAAGAGCCCAAAGCTCGTATCTTCCCGTCTCCTGATCGGTTCCATTTTTAGACTTAGTGATACTTATCATACCTGTCCTTAAAACTATGGATTGAGATAGCATTAACTACCTCCTCGCTTAGCCAATTCCAATTATCAACTACTCTTACACTGAAAAAGTATTTCCTTACATCCTGCAAACAAGTTTTCTTACGAAGCTTCAAACTATGACCTCTAGTTCTAGAGCCAGCCATATCGAAATATCGATCCCTATCCACTCTATCATAACCATGAAGGAATTTAAAGACTGTCACCATATCCCCCCTTACTCTTCTAGCTTCGAGTGATGGCAAGTCTAATTCCCTCAGCCTCTCATCATAACCGAGATTGCGTATTTCTGGCACCAGTTTCGTGGCATGTCTTTGAACTTTTTCAAGCTTAGCTATGTGCTTTTTCAAGTGCGGATTCCAAAAGGGGGCTGCATATTCGAGTTTTGGCCTCACATAGGTTACATAAATATTTCTGAACATTTCCTTGTCCATGTGCCTGAAGGCTACCCTTACATTTGATAAGAATGCATATGCTGCCCTTACTACGCCATTTATATGTATTTCTGGAGACAAATCTGCCAGTATGTTTACTCCTAGATCTCTCTCATTTTCTGTCTCTTGAAGTTGTACTCCAGCCACCGAGTAGTCAAGCTTGGGCCTTCTTGCACTTGCACCCATTCTCATTACCTTACATTTTGAGGTATTGAATTTCATTAGCCACTTTTCTGACCACTCATGCAGATTATTTAGATCCTCCTGAAGTTCTCTACCATTGTTCTCGTTTTTTACTTTCTTCACAATCTTTGCATCATCTGCAAACATATTCATGAATGAATTTACAGACTCTGGTAGGTCATTTACATATACAAGGAACAAAAGTGGCCCTAAAACTGAACCCTGTGGAACTCCACTACTAACTCTTCTCCATTCAGACACTGAGTGTCTTACTCTAACCCTCTGTTCCCTTCCTTCTAAGTAAGTTTTTATCCATTCCAAGACATTTCCACCTATTCTAGCCATTGATTGCAGCTTCCTAATAAGTCTCCCATGTGGAACAGTGTCAAACGCTTTCTGGAAGTCTAGGAATATGCAATCTGCCCAGCCCTCTCTTTCCTGTAAGATTTGGCTTACCTCATCATAAAATTCTAATAAGTTTGTTACTGTTGATCTTCCTTCTCTGAAGCCATGTTGCCTCACTGACAAAAAGTTGAAGGATTCCAAGTGAAGAGAGATATGTTTCCTTAGTAGTTTCTCCATAAGTTTGCAAACTATGCTGGTCAAGGAAACTGGTCTATAGTTCAGAGCCGTATCCCTCCTTCCCTTTTTGAAGATAGGTATCACATTTGCTTGTTTCCAGCATCTTGGAATCTCCCCCGACTCCAGTGACTCCTTAAATATGATACTTAGTGCCACTGATATTGTGTTTGCGCATTTTTTAAGCACATGAGGGGATATATCATCAGGACCTGTAGCTTTATGAACATCTAAATCCATCAGCGCTTTGCATACCTCTGTGGCTGTAAGGTTGATGTTCTCTAATACCGGCCCTTGAGCTTCTATCACTGCAATCTGAGGGGGTGGGGTATTTTCTACTGTAAATACTGACTGAAACTCCTTGTTCAATTCTTTGCAGATCTCTTCGTCCGTCTCAGTGATGCTTCCATCCGCTCTCTTTAGCCTTAAAACCTGTTCTTTTACCTTCAGTTTTCCTCTGATAAAGCTGTGGAAAAGCTTGGGATTTTCTTTAGCCTTCCTGGTGATGTCCCTCTCATAATCTCTCTCTGCCTCTCTCCTTTTACTTAGGTAGTCATTTCTTGCTCTTTTGTAGGTTTGCCAGGCATTTATGTTTTTTCTCCTCCTATATCTTTTCCAGCATTTGTCTCTCCACTCCTTAGCTCTTTTACACCCATTATCGAACCATTTCTCTCTGGCATGAATTACACCTACTTTGGTGACAGGTATGCAGCAATCTACTATCTTCCCATATTTCTCACAAAAGATGTCATACATTTCTTGTACAGATTTGTTGTAAAATAAGGTTCTCCAGTCAATAACTGCAAAAAGCTCATTCATTTTGATGTAATCTCCTTTCGGATAGTTCCTCCTCATGTCCTCAGTGCCTCTACTCTCAGGAAGAATGTCTTCAATGATATACTCCATCAACAACACACAGTGGTCACTCTTTCCGACTGGTGGTTCATACTCAATATTTTCAATATCCAACTCATTATCTGTGAACACCAGATCAAGTAGTGATGGCTCATCCCCACCCCTGGCTCTTGTTGGTTCCATTACATGTTGGTGTAGGAAATTCCCTTGTACGCAATCTAGGAATCTTGCCCCAAATGAGTCCTCACCACTGTGTGGGTCAAGATTTATCCAATCTATCTCTTTATGATTAAAGTCTCCCATAATCAAAATCCTACATTTTTTCTCCCGCGCCATGTTAACAACTGAGTTTATGACTTCAATCGTACCTATATGACTTTCCTCATAAATTTCAAGCCTATTTTGGTTCCTTGGTGGGTTGTATACAACAGTTATTATAATGCTCTCTGACCCAGTATTTATGCGAGCAACAAGAAATTCCCTGAACTCACTTTCTATAGCCAAGTTTATTTCTTCAACTTGAATCCTCTCACTTATGAGCAGTGCTATCCCTCCACCAGTCCTCTCAGATCTTTCGACCCTTAGTATTCTGAAACCCTTAGGAAAAACTGTGACACTGTTTATGTCCTCACTCAACTTAGTCTCTGTAATTGCTACTATATCTGCCTTACTGTTGTGAATCCTATCTTTTAATTCTACTGCCTTACCAGCTAATCCATCAGCATTTGTGTATAACAATCTTAATGAGGCCCCATCCCCTGATCTTCTGTCATTATCTTCTTTATCTCCCCTTTGTCTGGAAGTATTCTGTAACGAAAATTTTTCTTCTCTTCTTCATTTCTTTCATCATTTAACCTTCTTGCCTCTTGCAACAAGTTTTTGATCTTTCCCATCTCTTCCTGTGTTCTGTATTGTCTAATGAACACTTCTTTGCATTCTTGAAGGTCTTTTAGACTTTTTTTTCTCAACAATATTTCCCTACATGTCTCCCCTCTCTCAAAGGTTACTTTTGTTGGTCTCGGCTTTTCTTCCCTCGAATATTTACCTAGTTGGTGTATGTTTACAATATCCTCAGGACCACATACTACTCCAAGCTTTCTTATCAGGTCTACAACGTTAGCTTTATTTTCTTCAAGTCTCCCCTGCCATGTTGGCTCCTGGGATTCACTTATGCCTGAGATTACCACTGTCTTCTCCTTATCAAGTGCCTGTCTGATGAGTGGGTTTGCCCTTTCCATCACAACGTCTTTCATTTTTTCGATTACTGTCTCTTTATAGTCAACTGTATGTATGTTTTCCAGTGCCACCACCTTTACAGCCTCTTTTACTGCCACATTCCCCTTTAGTGCATCAGCAAAGGACGTTTTCATGGCATCATTTTCCATATTCAGCTCCTGGAACTCTTTTCTGAACTGTTCAATGTTTTCCTTAATCTGAACATTCCAAGCAGCAATCTCGTCTCTCTCAGAAGAGAGCAGTGAACTAACATCTAATTCCTTTAGGTTGTCATTTAGCTGTTTGTTTTTATCTTCTTGTTTAGAAATTCTAGATTCTAGTTGACTCTTTTCCCCTTCCAGCTTCTTTATTCTTTTTTCTAGTTCCTTTCTCTCCTGCCCTTGTGCTTTATTTGCTTCCTCCAAAGATCTTATTTGTTCTCTGAGTGTTTCATTCTCTTTCATTTCTCCATCCATATTCCGAATTTTATCATCAAGGCTTGTAACCATTTCCTCTAACTTCTTGATTCTCTGTTTAAGTCCTCTGATGACTACCCCTTCTCCCGACCCATGTGTGGGAGAGGTTTGGGACAGAGATGGCTTCATTTTTATGTTCTCCCTCTCACAGAATATAGAAAGAAGACGAGAAAGAGGAAAAAAAAAAGAAAAGAGAAAAACTTCTAATTTACCTTCACACAGAATGTTTATATCTCCATATAAGTGCTACTTAGTGACTCAGTTTGTCTCCTTTCTGGTAACACACATCTTAACTTAAAAACTTGACCATGGTAATTTAAGTATAAAAAGAAAAAGAAAAACAAAAGTCAAACCTGAAGGAAAATTCGAATTTGTGTTCGAGGTGGCACCCACCTGTTTCTGTTATATATTCTTCCTAACTGATAAACTGACTTGCTAACCAAGATATGTTATCACGGGATTTAGACTTTACATTTAACTCAATATATATACAAAATAACAAAATAGTAAAAGAGAAAGCTAAAAGAAAAGCAAAAAAATGAAGAAAATAGGACTGCTGTACTACTTGGCAACTTAACTCAGTACTGTTGACAGGTGGGTATTTGGTAATTTTTTTTTCTTTTATTATTCAATTTTTTCGTGTATCAAACTAACTAACTAGTTAATATAAATGGGAAGGATACTGATTTTAACAATATATAGAACCACAGGATCAGGTAAAACGGCTTAAGAGCTTTCCCCAGTTTACACAAAAAATTAGGTAATGTGGTGTGATGGTTCCACGTCTGGCAACTCTTCTAGATTTCCCTCAAGGCAGAAACTGGACGGCAGCTTCTCTCTCTTCCTCACGAAAAAGTTCTCAATTTTTTTCCTTTAATATGAACAGTCTCGTCTTACAACAAATATTAGTTTTTGTACTCACAATACTCTGCAGGATTTCAGATTTATGGAAATTATGGTAAAGTTTTCCACTAAGCACTTTAGTCACTCGAAACAGTTAAAAATTTAAGAGGAGCAATTCCGTGTGTCACTGAACGCGGTATGTGTGTGTGTGTGTTCGTGTGTGTGTGTGTGTGTGTGTGTGTGTGTGTGTGTGTGTGTGTGTGTGTGTGTGTGTGTGTGTGTGCATGTGTTTGTGTGTATGTCTGCTTAATATATGTTAGCCAGTCGTAACACTGCTGAATAACAGAGATTTTCCGTTTTGGACATTTGCCGCAATGCAGTGTTTGTTATTGTAACACTTGAAGGTGCAATAATATTACGAGATATTTTTACTTATCTTCAAAATATTTTACAATAAAGGAGAGTATTGCCAAAAATACCTAAAATACATTTCACATTAAGTTGTTCTGTTTACTAAGCATTTTTTGTGTGTTTACTTAGCAGTTTCTAATGAAATGTAACTTTTTAGCTTACTATGCCATTTTTAGCTTGGCAGGTATAGCTCCTTGTTCTCATTCAGAAGCCATCGAATCCAACCCTAAAAATGATTCGTACTGCTTCTTCTCGCAGAACCGCTTTTGGATAAGAAGGAAAAGGTAATGGCTTCCCAAGGACGATAGTCCCTGTCAGCTCAAAATGATCACAAGCTTGAGTTTGAACTTCTTTGAGGATGAACTGACTCTCCTTTGGCTCTTGTGTAAAGAAGAAAGAAAAAAGGGAAAATCAATAGATAAATGAGTCACAGAGCGGATATATAGCAGTGCTCTAACAACCAAAGTGGTGTTCCATAAATAGGGAGAAGATATGAGCTGTGTGCATCATCCAATAATAAACTTTTTGTTTTGGGTCTTCTTATATACCGTTATCACTACAGGCCATTTGCTTCGCTAAAGAAAAAGAATATTGGGGGGAAAAGATGGGTGTTAGGGATGTGTGTGTGCATTAGAGAGAGAGAGAGAGAGAGAGAGAGAGAGAGAGAGAGAGAGAGAGAGAGAGAGAGAGAGAGAGAGAGAGAGAGAGAGAGAGAGAGAGAGAGAATTTCCGTGGGAATAAGCCTATGTATTTTCTTTCTTGCAGAGTCATGATGAAAAATGGGAAGAATTGTTTTAATATAATGATCGTGAATGAAAAGAGGAGGGAACTTGCATACACACACACATGCGCGCACACACACACACACACCTATATATATATATATATATATATATATATATATATATATATATATATATATATATATATATATATATATATATATATATATATATATATATATATATATATATATATATATATATAAATATATATATATATATATATATATATATATATATATATATATATATATATATATATATATATATATATATATATATATATATATATATATATATATATATATATATATATATATATATATATATATATATATATATATATATATATATATATATATATATATATATATATATATATATATGGGTGATTTGTTCTTTCGCTCTATCTTTTCTTTTCTAAGAATGTTGTTAATGTATCTCATGCTTGTCTATTATTCTCATTGTCATATCAATCTATTTGTCATCCTATTCAATGCATATGCGCATATGTGCTTATCTGTTTATCCTTTTATCTATAATTTTAAGCATAGGTCTCTGTAAATAAACGTAGCATATATGTGCCTCCTCCTCTCTCTATAACTAAGTTATCCCTCTCATATATTACCACTTAAAAGAAATATTTTGTGTTTGCAAGTTAAGATTAATGTCACTTTACACAAGATTCACCCTTCTTCTCAGAGAAGCAGGACAATGCTTTGCAGTATATTAGTAAAGTTTTGTGTCCTCGTTCTGAAAAAAAAAAATTCTTTTTAAAGCCTTTATAACTACGTTCCCAGAGAGAGAGAGAGAGAGAGAGAGAGAGAGAGAGAGAGAGAGAGAGAGAGAGAGAGAGAGAGAGAGAGAGAGAGAGAGAGAGAGAGAGAGAGAGAGAGATACATACATACATACATACATACATACATACATACATACATAAAAAGAGAGAATATTTTAGTATATTAACATTATGCATACTACCATATATTACCGAACTGCTTTGTAATTTTAAGTTCTCTTGTTTTAATTCCAGGTAAGAGTGGCTTGTTACCTCAAGGTAGTAAAATGCATTTCTTTCCCAAGGGTAAGTTACGGCCTAGTTTTTCTAGATCTTATAAAGGCATGCTTTAACTTATTGTGTATGTACAAATAAATAATTATACACACATGAATATGCTGGTATAGTTTGTTTCCTGATTAAGAGAAGAGAGAAGGAATATGCGTATCTCATTTTAATCCTCCATCGCACCTCATTTGTAGATTCTAAAACGATTATGTAGGTGGGG
>JAXCGZ010004364.1:25000-42500 GCA_037179515.1 Halocaridina rubra
ATTGGATATTTTCATTGATACTAGAAGTTCTAGCTCATGATGATACTGTTCAGTATTGGCACCCCTCATGGTATGTTGTATGCTGCACTCAGCCTATAGAAGTGACATGGAGAGTCACATGAGAACCAGCAGTGCTGTAACCTTTTCAGATTTTTCTCCATAAGTGGTTTAGCCGGAGAGGCACTTCGGAAAGTATCTCATGTAAGAATTATGATCTTGCATGTTTTGAAATGGTACAGATCTTCAGTGCCACGATGGTTACCAGTTTTCATTTTAGTGTCATCGTGGATAAGAGCTAGGTTTTAGCGTCTCAGCCACGGAGGGAGGCACATATGTCTTTAATATTCTACTGATTTAAGGTTGGGTACTAATCATCAGAACCTCGAAGGGGGGTAATTATCTCTTTTTCTGGTATATTAGCTATTAGTTACGTATCCTCTGATCCACGAAAGGTGATGATTATCTCTTTAATCAAGCAGTGTGTTAGATGGTAGGTGCGAATACCCAGCCTCCTGGATAGTACAGTAATATCGCACTGGCCTCGCATTCGCGAGGTCGACGGATCGCGCCTCGACCAGGCAAGAGAGTTTAAGCTGTTTACTGGGGAGGTTACTGGTGGCAGGGCACCACAGTGGAGGGTTGGGGCCTGTGCCGGCTGGCGACCGTTCTGTGGGTCCTCCATGACCCGTTCCACCCATCCGTGGGTGGAGAATCTAAAACAATAAATGCAAATACCCAGAGTCACGAAGGACGCCAACTATTCCGTTATTTATATTGTCCTCCTGAATATGGACTTCGTACTTATACTCAGAGCCGCGAAAGGAGGAAGTTATATCTCTCGTGCCTTTCTGGGCCACTTTGGATGGCAGATGTCTCTAAAGTGTCTTTAAAAGTATGAGCTCGGCACTCGTTTTCGGAGCCTTAAAGGGCATGCATTGTCTTTTTTTGAGCATGGCCTTTTTGGTGTCTCTAAGAGTATGAGCTAAACGCTCGCCCTTAGAGCCATGAAATGTAGCAATTATCTCTTTCATGTCATCCTGGATTTGAGCTAGGTACGAATCCTCAGATCCACGAAGGTCGGTAATTATCTTTTTAGTGGTCTTCCTGGTATGAAATTGATTCTTATCCTCGGGACTCGGACTGTAATATCTCTATATTGTCTTCAGGAGTTTGAGGTAAGAACTTGTCCTCAGAGCCAAGAAGGATTGAAATTATCTCTTTAGTGTTTTCATGGGTATGAGCTATGTACTTACCTTCAGAACCAAGCATGGAGCCAATTATCTTTTTAATCTGTTTAGTATCTTCCTAAGTATAAGCTCGGGACTTATTTTTAGAGCTATGAAGGGAGGCAATTATCTCTTTAGCTTCTTACATAGACATAAAAAATGAGTTTGCCTCTGTAAATGTTCAAGTGTAGATGAAAACAGGTTCTTGGGAGAACTATCATTAGTAGGTTAGGAACACTAAATGAAGTGGAGTCTCTCAAAGGAGGATTTCTTCATCCCAAAAACATCTGTAAACTTCTTGGTGAAAGTTGCTCGCTGTTAGTGCTGGTGGAAACCACCTGGTTGGTAAATTCAGATCATTTTTCTTGTAGTTTTTGTATTATTATTATTATTATTATTATTATTATTATTATTATTATTATTATTATTATTATTGTTGTTGTTGTGGTTATTATTATCATTATAATTATTATTATTATTATTATTATTATTATTATTATTATTATTATTATTATTATTATTATTATTATTATTATTATTATTATTATTATTATTATTATTATCGCTTTGAATTCATAATGATATACAATTTCATGAAGAGCTTTCTAGATCGATTCTCTTATAAATCATAATAATCTATATGTGTGATGAGTTGTAATTTATATGAACATCGCAACGCTGAACACGTAAATTGGATGATTTAGAACCAAATCCAGGCACAACTGATAATGAAATGGAAGCAGCAGAGCTTCATCTTACCTTGCTCATTTTCACTCTTAGCATCAGTTTCATATTAAAGGAAGAAAAATCAGGATGGATGGCATCAGCATATCTGTTATCTCTATGTCTTATGACTCACCTGGAATATAGATGCAACATTCTTTCTCTCCCCCTAATAAGGGTAATGTTAAGTAATGACATGTGCTTAATTCTCTCCTCGTTTTTACCTTCATTTGTAGCATGAAAATAAATCTTGTAAGAAAACCTAATGTAATACATTTTGAATCTCATCGTATCTTAAACTTCAACTATGTTTTGTTAGGGTAATAAGACGGCTACGTAAGTGTGTAAGGATGCTTTTAAAAATGTATGGAAGGTTGGGTAAAATATTATTAGTTAGTATAAAAACTCATGTTCAATATTTTTGTTCAACCTAAATTTCAATCCTTTGCTGTTTTGTCTTTCTGAAATCATAATGGAACAACATTGTTTACATCTATTGCATGCTGGGGATTTTATTTACACTATTCTCCTTTTTCTCTCTCTTCATGTAACTCACTAGCCTTCCTCATAACAAAATTTTTCATAACTTTCATTATAAAATTATTCATAACTTTTTTCTCATGTAGAGGAGTTACATTGCTGTGATAAACAAATTAGTCCATGTCTCACTTACTAGAGCTATGTAGCTTCGCATCCACCTCTGATAAGTGTCTAAATTATTTTTGTGTACTACTGAGTGAACAAGAGTCTTTATATCTTACGATAATCTTAAGTAAATTGTGCAACAGAATTTTCACACTCTCTTAAAGATGACCTTTGGACAATTAAACTCTATATTTGGGCTATATTTAATCCATCTGGAATTTTAACATGATTACTATATTATTTTCTTCCTTTAATGATAAGTTTTATTGCCAAAATAAATAAATTCTAGTTACGAGAGAGATATAGGAAAAAATATGAGAGACCTCCGCAGGCACAGATGTACATACGTGGTAAGAATACATTATGTACAACAAGCAAACCACGGATAGGTTGGCAACAAAGATATCTGTATGTATTTCCATGGATGCAACAACCAGTAGCTGGTAAATAAGTTTCCTGTAGTTGAATGAATGCTCAGTCTCGTGTTTCGGAAACTATGTTGATGAGAATAGGTAGTCATAGTGCTACTATTTTAGATGTAGATGACTGTGTCGTTCATGTTATATTGTCTTCCACTACACGGTTTCTCACTCCATCTCCTACTATTACTATATTTTTTTCAGTAATTTTTTCAACCTTCTAAAAATTCTTTGAGAAGATTATTAGCATTACTGCTCATTTGCAGTATTCCTTGAATGAGTTACGATCTCTCTCTCTCTCTCTCTCTCTCTCTCTCTCTCTCTCTCTCTCTCTCTCTCTCTCTCTCTCTCTCTCTCTCTCTCTCTCTCTCTCTCTCTCTCCTCTCTCTCTCTCTCTCTCCTCCTCCAGTTTTGTCCTGTAATTTTAAGATTATTCGGTGTTTTACGATGAACGTTACTTCCTACTTCTACATTCAGGAACCACTTTCTCAGCATATACTATTACTTTTACTACTTTTTCATCTACTCCTACTGCTACCACTACTATTGTCTCTACTGCTACCACCTTTTGAACAATTGGTGACTTAGCTTTGCAATTTGTAGAGTGAAAACGGAGTTTTAACTCTCCGTCTCCCGACATATATCCACTTTTAAGCATGATTAACACCTTTTGCATCACCATCGCTTGTCTGTTACCCTCAGGAGACTAAGGATCATCATCATAAAACGCTTTCGAAAACACCCACCCAGTGAAATGTGGACCCTACGCTAGACATACCAAAGGCATATCCGAATATGTATCGATTTATGAGATTTCGTGGCTTAGTGGGTTAATTATAAGTATGTCATCCTTCTTGGTGTGAGATCAAACTCACCCCACTTTATGTATGTTTTGGCCTAGAAAGTTATAAGGGTTTATTTGGATAAAGATGGTCTGTCAGAGCAGGAACATGAAGTGTACCTCTTCTTATTCTGTGACGAAAAGTTAAGTTTTTGCATAGTCATGTCTAGGATGTGGATTGGGGCAGTAGTGGCATCCTAAGTAGGAATATTGAATACTCCAGTGTGAGAACAACAAGCCATTTGTGGATCCGCTTGTACCTTCAGCTCAGAGCCTTTAAAAAGTAGATTTGCATATGAGAAACTTTGGCAAATCACGACTGTATATTGGGATTAATATTCTAAGGAACCTATGACAGAAGTGATAATGAAATGCTATGGTAAGGTAAATTAAGCAGATATATTGATATTTAAGTACATGTGATATAAAAAAAAACTTTTAAGCTACCTGTTCTATGCTGTATCTTGCGCTTTATACCACAAGAAGTATGAGAAGCTATAAATAATTTGGAGAGAGTATTTTAGCAAATGCATCCGCAGGCATTGTCTACAAGTTTCGCAGTCGCCCGCCTTCTTTGGCGAGCGATCTCTGGAGAATGTGTGTCGTGAATCATAAACAAGCAAGATGGCAGATATACAAAAATATATTAGTTGTGAACATCTCAGGAGGTGGTTTGCTGTGAGGTAACAAACAAAGAAAATGACGAATAACGAAATGCAATTTGGCTGCAAATTCTATGAAGGTTGAGCACTCTGAGACATAAACAAGCGAGACAGTGGATAAACTAATTTTATCTGCATAGGTCTATAGAGCTAGCACACCATGAAATTTCTAAGAAAGATAGCGGTTAAACAAATGACTGTAATTTCTGAAATATGGAGATTGCCAGTGGGTGCACTTGCAAAAAAACTCCCAAGATGGTACAGCGGATTAAATATCAAGATTATTGCTAGTTTAAATGATTAACACGTCTTCTTTTATAACGACGATGATGTGTTGTTTAAATGCTCACTAATGAAAGTAATAAACAATATAAATTGTTTGAAATAAGACCAACAGCATGCTCACAATTCGTACAAAAACCATTTCAGCTTCATATGTTTTTGTAGCTTGGTGGGTTAAAATCTGACCTGCCACACCAAAGGACGTGAGTTCGACGTCAATGTAGGATTCTAAGGTATAATTCTGTAAAATTAGTCACAGCATTTGAAATATGCCATGTATGCCAAGAAAGCTTAGGTCAAGATAAGGATAAGAATGTGTGTTATGCCCAAGTCATCATAGGCCTTTTGAATTATCTTAAAGGAATTTCATGCTTTCACCGCTAGAGGTCTTGAGTTTTGAGGTCATCGACAAGAATATTTGGCGGTACTCAAGTTTTTTCTCCTTTAGAGATTCTATTTTATTACTTTCTACTTGTGCTTAGGCGTGTTCTCTTTTTTTCTTGTTCAAATACTTATTATCATTATTATTATTATTATTATTATTATTATTATTATTATTATTATTATTATTATTATTATTATTATTATTATTATTATTATTATTATTATTATTATTATTATTATTATCATTATTATTATTATCATTATTATTATTATTATTATTATTATTATTATTATTATTATTATTATTATTATTATTATTATTATTATTATTATTATTATTATTATTATTATTATTATTGTTGTTGGTTCTGTTAGATTACCTATTGCATTGACATGAGGTTCAGAAAAATATATATAATCCTGCATTTTTCTAATACTTTCGGAAACGTTTACTAAGCGCTGCCTCCATTTTTTTGGTCGCAAATTGTATTACGAGGCGTGCAATTAGTGGACGATTTTTTTGTCTATTAACGAGGGCGGGAAAATAGCCAGTTTGTTCATGCTGTGCAATGACTCGTCGTTAATTGAACTAAATGTCATTGCTATTAGTCTGGGGGAGGCTGATATGCAGGCCCGATATGTCGGCATTTTATTTTCTACTTATTTTTGTTTTTCTTTTGAGGACGTTACGAATAATACATGAGGTGAACAATCATCACTCTCGTTGGTCACCCCACACTCCCTCCCAATTCATATCCCTCCCCCCTTACATTGTAATTTATGCTCATTGATCATATGCTGATAATGTCGCATTTATTTTTTTTATGTTGCTACTGATTACGTTTCAAAACAGTAGCTGCAGTATTAGCAGCAGCAGCAGCAGCAGCAGCAGCAGCAGCAATAAAATAATAATAATAATAATAATAATAATAATAATAATAATAATAATAATAATAATAATAATAATAATAATAATAATAATAATAATAATAGTAATAATAATAATAATACAAATGATTATTATTATTATTATTATTATTATTATTATTATTATTATTATTATTATTATTATTATTATTATTATTATTATTATTATTATTGTTATTATTATTATTATTATTATATTTATTATCATCATCATCATCATTATCATTATCATTATCATTATTATTATTATTATTATTATTATTATTATTATTATTATTATTATTATTATTATTATTATTATTGTTATTATTATATAAATTTATGACTATTATTATTATCCTTTTTGACGCGCATACATACATACATACATACATATATATATACATATATATATATATATATATATATATATATATATATATATATATATATATATATATATATATATATATCCCATCCCAAAGACATCTGCAGTAAATGCTACTACATCATAATAAAACAGCAAGTTTCACTTACCCTGCTAATTATTATTTTTTTAATTGGTTGTATTGCGGCAAAAATTCCTTAAGTTTTTTAATTGTTTACACGGCTCGATTATATCATATCTTTTATCATCAAACGGTTTAAAACAACGCAATCATGAGATTGCATTTATCAACTCAAATCAAGCTGCTTTTGTCATCACGGTCATCGCAATCAGTCCGTTGTGTCATCACGATCATTACAATCATCATTAATCACACGATTGATGACTCAATATCCATCACTCAAGTTGAGAGGTCAATTGATAGGGCTCATTCATTCCCACATTTTTTCCTAATCTCATTAACTGCGCCTTAATTACTCGTTTTGGCGAGACTAATACTCAGGAGGTCCCAAAGTCGTGATCCTTTTGCTGGTTCTCAAATCAGCTCTCTGCTAGGACTCTTGGGATCTTTTGGGAAGGTAAAGTGAGGAAGAGATCTGGAAAGGAAGAAAAAGCACCCACTCTGCTTAAGGATTGACTTTTGCATGTCTGTTAAGTCATGTTTCAGTTTGCTGAGAAGATTTGTCATTTCTACCCGTACTTTCGTTATGGCTGCTGAGTTGGTAGTGGCCAGCAGATGGTAGGGCTTTTAGATGTCCTCTCATTATCCTCAAGATGAATACATGAAATATTGGTTCTTTCATCACAGAACAATGCTCACTTAGACTAGAGATTTTGTTATGATTGACAAATCTTTTTAGCCACGAAGACACATGTGTGTGTGTGCGTGTCTTTAAAATTGCATGCATAAAAAGTTAAATATAAAAGCTGGCCTTGGGCCTCTAGCTGTATGACGTACTGTCGAGCAAAATACTAAGTTTACGTCAAAATATTTTATAACTTTTATCCTCTTTGCGGGGTGTTATGCTTCGGTTATTGTTATTATTATTATTATTATTATTATTATTATTATTATTATTATTATTATTATTATTATTATTATTATTATTATTATTATTATTATTGTTGTTGTTGTTGTTGTTGTTGTTGTTGTTTTTGATATTGCTGTTGTTGTTGTTACAGCTGTTGCTAATGATATTGTTATTATTCTGTTATTGTTATCATTATTATTGTTATTGTTATACAGAGCTATGGTACTTGCTTAAACGGTGACTAGTGCACATGTATGCAGATTTTTTAGAGCTGGAGAGCAGGAATGTTTTTTTTATTTGACTTATAGATATTTCCGTATACAAGGTAGAAATTTATTTTAGGTAATATGTATCTTTTTTCTTTTGTATAAACTGGGAATTTGTAGACTTTTTGTAGTCGTGTTTCGTAGATGTTTAGAGAGATGTTTCTTGAGTTAAAAGGCAGGAATTTTGTAGATTTTTAGTGTTGTGTTTAACAGATTTTGTTGTCTTGTAAGGCAGGAATATTGTAATATTCGGAGATGTATTTTTAGAAAGCTACGGCTAATTTTCTATCCCATTTTCTATGCCTACATCAACACCGGATATTCTTGGATATTCGCTGCACATCTCTTTTTATTTTTTTCACATCTGACAAGTCACAACACTCTCCATCTCTTTTTCTCTTTACTTTTTGTTTTCTTCGTGGCCAGGCCCGATGAAGGCAGTTTTATTTAATTTTCTTGGCCCGTCCTGGTGTTGCTCTCTTTAAAAAAACTATTAGGTAAGAATGGTAAAAGGGGGGGGGGTGACTGTTAGAATTGGATTAAATAGATTTATCTAACGATAAATAATTTGAAAGACTATAATTTCGAATAGACTCTTCAAATGCAAGTCAGGAAATTTGTAGGTTTCTGTGGATTTGTATTATAAACTTATCTTGGCTTAACATTAAATTTCTTTCCTTTTTCTAGTTGTATCTTGTAGATTTAAATGTTAAAATTTTCTATATTTTGGAGTCACATTTCATATTTTAATGAAATTTTGAGTCAGTTTTCAAAATGAATATCACTGAACTATGTCAACAGATCTGATATACAGATGTTTTCAATATGAATATCTCTGAACTATGTCAACAGATCTGATATACAGACGTTTTTTATGGAGGGCGGTAGCAACAGTCTACGATAATAAACGTCAGCGTACGAGATTGATGCCTTAGCAAAGCCGATTGGAAATTCGAGAGAAACTTCGCACATTTCGAGTGAAAATTGTCGTGGTTTATAACTATAATTTTTTTATGCGACCTGTATGAATTGGGCGATTAATGGCAGATGTTTTGCTTATTATAAATGAAACGTTTTAATATTGATCAGCTACATTTTGAGGTTGATACCAGTGTGGCACCTTAGTCGATGTGGCCTAGTAAAATCTGAAATAGGGTTAAATAAAGGGCTTAGTATGAGAAATAGATTCGAGATGGCTAAATGGTCTAGTAGCACCTAAGATAGATGAGAGGTTAGGAGCAAGTGAGATGATTGGGAGCTGGCACCTGAAATATGCAAGAAGCAAATGTCCAAGTGGCACCCGAGATAGGTGAGTATTAGATGTATGGATTAGTAGAAATTTGATTAGTCGCTGTTAGTAAAATGGACTTTCATTCATTGGTCAGATTTAGTGAAGGGACTTGTTACCTATTATGGAATAGAGTTGGGCACAAAAAGTATTGCTTGAGAGCCGGTTTTACGTCATTGACTCCCTTTACTACCAAGGGCTAGGACAGTTTCCTTCTTGCGAAGGACTTATTTTGGCAGATGTAAGCTTGCCCCTGCTAACCTCACACCGTGGCGGGGCGCGAACCCTCGACCAGCTGCTTTAGGGTCGCGGACGCTACCACTTTGCCACGGTGACTACTAAAAAGTATTACATGAGAAAGGTTAGTTAGTTACTACTATCACCTCATATTGGTGAGAGTTCAGTAAATAGTGGGTTACTTTACATAAATGAGTTTCTTACAGTGCTTATGACCTGAGATAGATGAGTCAGATGAATTTCCTATTAACACCTGATAGAGGTGAGAATAAGGTAAATGACGTAAGAGCACCCGAGCTGGGTGAGAGTTAAGTAAATGGATTAACACCACCTTAGATAAGTGAGCATTAGGTAAATGGTGTAATAACATCTGAGGTAAGCGAAAGTGAGAGTAATGGTGTACTTGCACCTGAGAAAGGTGTGAGTTGGTTCCGGTTCCGGTTTTACGTCACGGATTCCCTTATCTACCAAGGGCTAGGACGGTTGCCTTCTTGCGAAGGACTTGTTGGCAGATGTAATCCTTAC
Organism: Halocaridina rubra; assembly: GCA_037179515.1. NCBI lineage: Eukaryota > Metazoa > Arthropoda > Malacostraca > Decapoda > Atyidae > Halocaridina > Halocaridina rubra. Next base: position 34,824 of record JAXCGZ010004364.1, read on the forward strand.
GCTGAGTGCATGCCCTTGCTAACCTCAGACCGTGACGGGGCGCGAACCCTCGACCTGACGCCTCAGAGTCGGAGACGCTACCGATTGAGCCACGGCGACTACAAGGTGTGAGTTGGTTAAATGGTGTCTTAGCGCGTGAGATAGGTGAGACTTAGCTAAGTAAATGATGTGATCACCAGAGTGATCAGTGAGAATTAGGTAAACTGTATAAACCTGAGGTAGGTGAGAGTAAGGTAAATGGTGCCATAGCACATGGGATAGGTGAGAGTTAGATAAATGTTGTAATAGTACCTGAGATAGGTGAGGATTTCGTAAGCGGAGTAATAGCACCTGCGATAGGTGGGATGATTGCTCGGGTTATATAGCACAATGGGTCAAGAAATAGGCGTTGCCAGATCATACATCATATAGCATCCTCTTGCTATTCTTGATGATTCCCATTCATCTGTTTATTCCCCTTGCAATATTGCTGAGTTTTGTCTTGCTTTTCGTTTTTTGCTTCAATCTCGTTCTGCCATTTTTTAGGGACTTTCCTATGTTGGTCCGTAATTCTGCAGATTCGAAGTTTTTCTCTATCTCCCTCTCCGTATTTTTCTGTTTATCCATCACGAAGTCTTCTAAGGCGTTTTTTTATATCTGTTTATCCCTCCATGTGTTCCTCTGAGATGTTATTTGATTATCCGTTCTTCTCTGTTTATCGTAAATTTCTGTTCTTTGTCTAAGTTATTCGATATCTGTTTACACTCTTTGTGTGTTTTGAGGTTTTATTTCTCGATATTTCCTCCATTCTATATTTTTTACTTGTTCTTTATTTTCCCGTTAATCACTGTGTTTATGTTTTGATTTTTTTTTAATTATCCCTTATTTTGACTTTTTATGCGTGCGTATACCTGCCTGTCTACACAGTTATTTACGGCATACAAGGTACTACTGCATATACGAATATTTCCTGTTGATAGTAACTGCTTGTGTTCATATACACATTATAGTGTCCTATATATATATATATATATATATATATATATATATATATATATATATATATATATATATATATATATATATATATATATATATATATATATATATATATATATATATATATATGTGTGTTCTTCAGAATTTCGAATGATGAATTCATACTAGTACTACCGATACTTGCCCTATACTTCAATGGCCTACGAGTATTCAACGCTAAATTTACTAATACAAAGCCCTCTCTCTCTCTCTCTCTCTCTCTCTCTCTCCTCTCTCTCTCTCTCTCTCTCTCTCTCTCTCTCTCTCTCTCTCTCTCTCTCTCTCCCGCCGTTGCCTAGACAGATATGTGAAGATTGACATATGGCGGACTCCTGATTTGTTTAGATAATTTATATTGTTTTAAGCACAGTTAGTCAGTTGTTCTAAGGTGTACCCCTTTCACTTAGGCACTTGTTGTTGTTGTTGCTTGTCTCATGTCTTTTGAACAACCCAATTTTTTTTCACTGCATTTCGTAACTACCTATTTTTCCTCTGTTTTACGTTTTTTGTCATAATTAGACCTTATTGGGTGTTGAACACGAAAGGATTATAGCAGGGGAATGAAAGCTGGAAGGATGCCTTTTCTATCAGTTCCCGGGCCGTATTTTTTTTTTTTTTTTTTTTTTTATGTGACTTCGGGACATCAGGCCCGGGCACGAAGAAAAGATTAAGACGAAGAAAAAATATAAGGTTAAGGACACGGCAGAAATTGGGGAGTGCTAAAACAATAGGAAAGGATAGGCTGAAAGAATAGTCGAAGTACTAAGGACCTACAGAAAAGGCAGAATTTTCCCTGAGATGATGATAGATCCGCTTTTTGAAGGATTATAAGAGTTAGGGAAGAGAGAAAGAGGAAGAGAGTCCCAGAGTCTGGAGGTGGATTGGAAGCAACAGCCATTGCACCAATCAATCCGCAAGCTACAAATTTCCACACAGTACTTGTGAGACGAGGCTGCTTGGTAAGTGTTACACGGTCCCGGCTTTGGGGAAGGGATGCAACCCACCAACTCAGCAGAAAAAGGGTCATTGATGAGTCTGACTGCATTAGATTCAACCCTATCATGGAGATAAATATAAGAAGAAGCACCCCAGATGTGTGAGCAGTATTCAAAGCAGGGACGGATAAGACCTTTATAGATTTTAAGTAACTGAAAAGAGGAAAAGTAATGACGAAAACGAAACAGAACCCCCAATTTTTTGTATGCAGATTTAGAAATTTGGATTATGTGATTCCTCCAAGATAAGTTAGAGGCTATCTGAATCCCTAATACAGTATATTAATAAAATTAAGGGGGCAAATTTTGTAACCTCGAAGACAATAGGGCCATCAGGAGAATATAAAGAGATAGTCAGAAACTGTCTTGGAGACACTGAATTTTACTAAATATTGGGCTGAGAGTAGAAGAAAGAGTGATACAGTACAGCTACAACTTAAATTTGGGCCCTGAAAATTAACGCATAAACAATTTATAAAACACAGTTTTTCCTTATCAGCAGCTCTTCATATGTTCACATAGGGGCGCTGTTACTAAGAAGTATCTTTAAAAGACTTCAGAGTTCTCTTTCGTCTCAAAGCCCTTCTAGGCACATAGCATCCACGTTTATAAATCGAAAAATACTTTCATGATGAACTATTTTTGCAGGTTGTGTATTTTCTTAAGTCAGTATGCCATATCTCATCATACATGAATATATTAGAGTATGAGAAATAAAAAAAATAAAAAAGTAAGAATTTTGCAAATTAGGGCATCTTAAAAATAATAATAATAATAATAATAATAATAATAATAATAATAATAATAATAATAATAATAATAATAATAATAATAATAATAATAATAATAAAAATAATAAAAATAATAATAATAATAATAATAATAATAATAATAATAATAATAATAATAATAATAATAATAATAATAATAATAATAATAGCCAATGTGGTACATATATTTTGATAAATTTAATTAGCTTTAATTAGTCTACAGGGTGATACATAGCCATTTGCTTGGGAGCTATAAGGGGAAAGCAGTGCATTGTACTTTTTCCTTAGCCTCTTACATTATTCTTTATTGTTTTCCACATACTATTTGCTGATTGGCTTGCCGTTATGGCTTACAAGATCATAAAGTCATTCGCTTGTTAACCGAATTCGGGAAAATGCCTACTTCAAGGCCGTGGAAACTGGAGTTATCTTCGCTACCTTGCAGTGCCCTGACGAAGAAAATGGACCAAAGGGAGCATTAGGCTTACTGTCAATTAGAAGAAGGGCTATGACACCGTCCACCAGACCTATTGCTCCGTTGCACCAGAAATGCTCTCATAGAAAAAATATAATTGCAGTCATACGGGACGCGATGAAGAGGTACTGCAAATGTTGCAGAAGAAATCAAGCTTGGAGAAAAGACTGAGTCACCTCCCACACTTCATGTTGAGGGCATGGTACTTTCTCTATTGTGTTAGGAATGCGTGAATGTAATACATTGCCATGTACCCCCTGTAGCAAAAGGTAATGTACCACCCTCGTCAGTGCTTACAGACAGTTCAAGGCGTTACTAAATTGTTTGTATAATAATAATGATGATAATAATAATAATAATAATAATAATAATAATAATAATAATAATAATAATAATAATAATAATTATCATTATTATAATTATTTTTATTATTATTATTATTATTATTATTATTATTATTATTATTATTATTATTATTATTATTATTGTTATTATTATTATTATTATTATTATTATTATTATTATTATTATTATTATTATTATTATTATTATTATTATTATTATTATTATTATTATTATTATTATTATTATTAGTAGTAGTAGTAGTAGTAGTAGTAGTAGTAGTAGTAGTAGTAGTAGTATAATATTGATGGCTATATATATTTGAATCCAGGGTATCAGTTACAAAATTTTATTATTTTTTTTCTATGAGATTGACACCAGGACGGACAAAGAAAAATGCACTCATCGGTCCTGGGCACGATGAAACGTAAAACAGAGATAATCAGAGATGGGGAATGATGTGATATATTAGATATGAAGCAATAATAATTAGAGTTGTGTAACGAATATGCAAAAAAAAAAAATTCTGTTTAGCTTTAGGCATTGAAAAGATCCGGAACTGATGGAAAGCTGTTTCGAGCTGCCCAGGATAAATCCTATTGATGTTTAGAAGACATCCAGCTGTGCAACGGGCGGCAGATGCTATGGGCCAATCTACTACATGACTGAAAGCAAGAATAAAGAATTGAGCAATTAATGACCTAAGAATGATATAGGCTCTTGCACCACGTCAGGAATGAATAAATAGTTTGTAGAGGATGTAGAAAGTAAGAAAACCTGAAAATATTAATGAAAGAGTGGGTGACATCTGACAACCCTGAAATTAATGCCAATTTTCCTCTCTCTCTCTCTCTCTCTCTCTCTCTCTCTCTCTCTCTCTCTCTCTCTCTCTCTCTCTCTCTCTCTCTCTCTCTCTCGTTTCAGTGATTCATTGCTTTTGCGTTTCATACCCGTTCAGAGCTTTATAAGTAACGACAAATATAATGTACCCGGAAAAACTCCCATTGTGAATAATAGTATTTCAAGTCCAGAATTGGTAACATTTTCCAGAACAGCAAATGAAATGGTTGCACAGATAAATAAATACATACATAAGCTTAAACATAGCATGATTACTAAATAATGTTACAGCCATAAATTCAGACAGCCAATTTCTTACATTTGTAACTAACTAGTGCTGTATATATTAAGCCTCTTAGACGGGAAACTAATTTCTAGATGCTCTTTCTTCCACCAGTTCTCGAAATTATCAATTATTAACACAAATACCAACCCATCAGAATATGGTATTAATAAATTCCGCCTAAGATTAACCAACCCATCAATGTTTAAGTCGTTAATAAAAACAATTCTAAATATTCTAACAATGCAATAGGATATTGGACGTCTGATTTTGTAATATTGATTAGAATTCTGAGAGTTCATGAAATGATATTTACAGCTGTTAGATCATTAAACGCGAGAAAGTTGCGGGATTCAATCACATACATATTTTACCCGTAAAAAATATTTTTCTAATTGTTTTTGATGATATATGTAAGAAAAAAAAAGGGCACCGAGGGAGCAAGTTGTTTCAACTCGGTGCTGGTCTCAAACAATGATAATTGAAGAACCAACAATGTATAGCAGCCAAGTTTTAAACAGAGATCCTCATATAATGTAAACAGCCACGATGGGCAGGTTATCAAAAAATGTATGCTAAGAAAGGTTGGGCCATGTGATGAGGAGGGATGTCAGCTATGCCTGTAAAAGAATGATTTACATAGAAAGGAAGGGGAAAAAGAGAAGAGGGATACTAAGCTTTACTTAGATGAGAGAGTATACACAGGACGCGATCTAAAAGAATAGGATTACGTAACGAAGAGGTGGAAAAGACTAGGGTGAAACGGCGACCCCATCTACACAGGAGAGAAGCTGCGGAAAAAGAGAGTTGGAATAAGAAGCCTCCGAAAGAATAAAAATACGTTGTAAGAACCAGTAAAATTAGGGTTCACAAATATTAATTCAAATATATCTTCAAGGATGTCACTTTCAAATTTCCTGGGCCTATCTGACCACGAGGAACCAAGTTGTTGTTGTTTTAGATTCTCCACCCACGGATGGGAGGAACGGGTCATGGAGGACCCATCAGGAACCAAGTAATTATCGGGTCTAACATTCCAAGCTCCCCAGTGATGACATGAATATCAAACAGATGCTTTAGAAACCTGATACGAATGGGCGCGTTCAGTAAGATACCGGACCCAAACGCTAACTCGGGAGTGAAAAAAGTTTATATGCATTTACTGGTGTCAGTAAGCGAATGTTTTCCGTGCACATTGTAAAAAATTAATTTGAATTATTTTTTTACGTTTCACTATGTCAAGCAATGGAATAATGTACATAATTTCACACACACACACACACACACACACACACACACACACACACACACACACGTATATATATATATATATATATATATATATATATATATATATATATATATATATATATATATATATATATATATATATTTTTTTTTTTTTTTTTTTTTTTTTTTTTCGCGTTTAAGTTTTATATATATATATATATATATATATATATATATATATATATATATATATATATATATATATAATATATATATATATATATATATATATATATATATATATAAAAGAATTAGTGAAAATACATTTATTTTTATACTATGATTGTTAACATGAACGAACAAGCAGCCTTATGCTTCAGGCAAATATACGCTTTATTATAGCAAATTAATGTTTGCATCGTCAAATTAAAACCCACAAAAAAACTTTGCAGCAATCACTCTGCACTGAACTCTAGAGAACTCACTCCAAAGGTCGCCTGATTCAACAGGTTCAGGGATATTAATATCTAAGAGTGTGTCTTTGGGGCTTAATTAATCAGCTTCTACTGGCCACCACAGGATCGATATCTACTTAACTATTCTCGCTTCTTCTCTACGTCCACTTGAAAATATAAATTAAGATACTTGACGTGTATTAACTCTATAATGATTCTCTCTCTCTCTCTCTCTCTCTCTCTCTCTCTCTCTCTCTCTCTCTCTCTCTCTCTCTCTCTCTCTCTCTCTCTTTCATATACATAAATTTTTATTGCATGTAACCGCTTGGCAGGCTTTGCGAATGCATATTAGAGTTAATTAATAGAATTGTCTTATCAACCTGCATACCAACATATGTTTTGAGATTGTGTGTTTCGTAACGGATGGATGTATTAGCGAAGAAATTTATCACCCTGAGCACACACACACGCACACACATACACACAAGCGCACACGCATATACACACAAAAATACACGCACAATATATATATATATATATATATATATATATATATATATATATATATATATATATATATATATATATATATATATATATATGCATAGACGACGCGGGCCAAAGTGATTTCTCGCACCTGCTAGCTCAGTGAACTGTGATTGACGGGTGTGAGGGGAGTTACCATGTGATGAAGCAGTGGGGGTAAACCAGCTGCGGCTGTCGGCCCTCATTGTAGAATATCCTTGCCCGCCTACCTTGTGGATGACCCAAGCTTGTTGGAAGGGGGGGGGACGTAGCAACCCTTTATCCCCAAGGAGCTGAGAGGAGTGATTGAGGAATGTATGGATCGTGGTGAATGCGCTTTTCTTGGCTCGGCCACCCTCTTACAAGGGAGAATGAGGCATATGTATATGTATATATATTTATATGCTTACATACATACATACATACATACATACATACATACATACATACATACATACATACATACATACGCACATATATACATACATTCATACACACACACACACAACACACACACACACCCACACACACACACACACACACACACATATATATATATATATATATATATATATATATATATATATATATATATATATATATATATATATATATATATATATATATAAAAGCGTGTTTTACGTCACGAACTCCCTTTTCAACCAAGGGCTAGGACGGTTGCCTTTTTGCGAAGGCCTTGTTTTGGCAGATGCAATCGCTACCCTGAGTGCATGCCCTTGCTAAC
>JAXCGZ010004364.1:47500-54209 GCA_037179515.1 Halocaridina rubra
GTTCAGAAAAGAGTTCCAGGAGCTGAATATGGAAAATGATGCCATGAAAACGTCCTTTGCTGATGCACTAAAGGGGAATGTGGCAGTAAAAGAGGCTGTAAAGGTGGTGGCACTGGAAAACATACAAACAGTTGACTATAAAGAGACAGTAATCGAAAAAATGAAAGACGTTGTGATGGAAAGGGCAAACCCACTCATCAGACAGGCACTTGATAAGGAGAAGACAGTGGTAATCTCAGGCATAAGTGAATCCCAGGAGCCAACATGGCAGGGGAGACTTGAAGAAAATAAAGCTAGGGTTGTAGACCTGATAAGAAAGCTTGGAGTAGTATGTGGTCCTGAGGATATTGTAAACATACACCAACTAGGTAAATATTCGAGGGAAGGAAAGCCGAGACCAACAAAAGTAACCTTTGAGAGAGGGGAGACATGTAGGGAAATATTGTTGAGAAAAAAAAGTCTAAAAGACCTTCAAGAATGCAAAGAAGTGTTCATTAGACGATACAGAACACAGGAAGAGATGGGAAAGATCAAAAACTTGTTGCAAGAGGCAAGAAGGTTAAATGATGAAAGAAATGAAGAAGAGAAGAAAAATTTTCGTTACGGAATACTTCCAGACAAAGGGGAGATAAAGAAGATAATGACAGAAGATCAGGGGATGGGGCCTCATTAAGATTGTTATACACAAATGCTGATGGAGTAGCTGGTAAGGCAGTAGAATTAAAAGATAGGATTCACAACAGTAAGGCAGATATAGTAGCAATTACAGAGACTAAGTTGAGTGAGGACATAAACAGTGTCACAGTTTTTCCTAAGGGCTTCAGAATACTAAGGGTCGAAAGATCTGAGAGGACTGGTGGAGGGATAGCACTGCTCATAAGTGAGAGGATTCAAGTTGAAGAGATAAACTTGGCTATAGAAAGTGAGTTCAGGGAATTTCTTGTTGCTCGCATAAATACTGGGTCAGAGAGCATTATAATAACTGTTGTATACAACCCACCAAGGAACCAAAATAGGCTTGAAATTTATGAGGAAAGTCATATAGGTACGATTGAAGTCATAAACTCAGTTGTTAACATGGCGCGGGAGAAAAAATGTAGGATTTTGATTATGGGAGACTTTAATCATAAAGAGATAGATTGGATAAATCTTGACCCACACAGTGGTGAGGACTCCTTTGGGGCAAGATTCCTAGATTGCGTACAAGGGAATTTCCTACACCAACATGTAATGGAACCAACAAGAGCCAGGGGTGGGGATGAGCCATCACTACTTGATCTGGTGTTCACAGATAATGTGTTGGATATTGAAAATATTGAGTATGAACCACCAATTGGAAAGAGTGACCACTGTGTGTTGTTGATGGAGTATATCATTGAAGACATTCTTCCTGAGAGTAGAGGCACTGAGGACATGAGGAGGAACTATCAGAAAGGAGATTACATCAAAATGAATGAGCTTTTTGCAGTTATTGACTGGAGAACCTTATTTTACAATAAATCTGTACAAGAAATGTATGACATCTTTTGTGAGAAATATGGGAAGATTGTAGAATGCTGCATACCTGTCACCAAAGTAGGTGTAATTCATGCCAGAGAGAAATGGTTCGATAATGGGTGTAAAAGAGCTAAGGAGTGGAGAGACAAATGCTGGAAAAGGTATAGGAGGAGAAAAAACATAAATGCCTGGCAAACCTACAAAAGAGCAAGAAATGACTACCTAAGCAAAAGGAGAGAGGCAGAGAAAGATTATGAGAGGGACATCACCAGGAAGGCTAAAGAAAATCCCAAGCTTTTCCACAGCTTTATCAGAGGAAAACTGAAGGTAAAAGAACAGGTTTTAAGGCTAAAGAGAGCGGATGGAAGCATCACTGAGACGGACGAAGAGATCTGCAAAGAATTGAACAAGGAGTTTCAGTCAGTATTTACAGTAGAAAATACCCCACCCCCTCAGATTGCAGTGATAGAAGCCCAAGGGCCGGTATTAGAGAACATCAACCTTACAGCCACAGAGGTATGCAAGGCGCTGATGGATTTAGATGTTCATAAAGCTACAGGTCCTGATGACATATCCCCTCATGTGCTTAAAAAATGCGCAAACACAATATCAGTGGCACTAAGTATCATATTTAAGGAGTCATTGGAGTCGGGGAGATTCCAAGATGCTGGAAACAAGCAAATGTGATACCTATCTTCAAAAAGGGAAGGAGGGATACGGCTCTGAACTATAGACCAGTTTCCTTGACCAGCATAGTTTGCAAAGTTATGGAGAAACTACTAAGGAAACATATCTCTCTTCACTTGGAATCCTTCAACTTTTTGTCAGTGAGGCAACATGGCTTCAGAGAAGGAAGATCAACAGTAACAAACTTATTAGAATTTTATGATGAGGTAAGCCAAATCTTACAGGAAAGAGAGGGCTGGGCAGATTGCATATTCCTAGACTTCCAGAAAGCGTTTGACACTGTTCCACATGGGAGACTTATTAGGAAGCTGCAATCAATGGCTAGAATAGGTGGAAATGTCTTGGAATGGATAAAAACTTACTTAGAAGGAAGGGAACAGAGGGTTAGAGTAAGACACTCAGTGTCTGATTGGAGAAGAGTTAGTAGTGGAGTTCCACAGGGTTCAGTTTTAGGGCCACTTTTGTTCCTTGTATATGTAAATGACCTACCAGAGTCTGTAAATTCATTCATGAATATGTTTGCAGATGATGCAAAGATTGTGAAGAAAGTAAAAAACGAGAACAATGGTAGAGAACTTCAGGAGGATCTAAATAATCTGCATGAGTGGTCAGAAAAGTGGCTAATGAAATTCAATACCTCAAAATGTAAGGTAATGAGAATGGGTACAAGTGCAAGAAGGCCCAAGCTTGACTACTCGGTGGCTGGAGTACAACTTCAGGAGACAGAAAATGAGAGAGATCTAGGAGTAAACATATTGGCAGATTTGTCTCCAGAAATACATATAAATGGCGTAGTAAGGGCAGCATATGCATTCTTATCAAATGTAAGGGTAGCCTTCAGGCACATGGACAAGGAAATGTTCAGAAATATTTATGTAACCTATGTGAGGCCAAAACTCGAATATGCAGCCCCCTTCTGGAATCCGCACTTGAAAAAGCACATAGCTAAGCTTGAAAAAGTTCAAAGACATGCCACGAAACTGGTGCCAGAAATACGCAATCTCGGTTATGATGAGAGGCTGAGGGAATTAGACTTGCCATCACTCGAAGCTAGAAGAGTAAGGGGGGATATGGTGACAGTCTTTAAATTCCTTCATGGTTATGATAGAGTGGATAGGGATCGATATTTCGATATGGCTGGCTCTAGAACTAGAGGTCATAGTTTGAAGCTTCGGAAGAAAACTTGTTTGCAGGATGTAAGGAAATACTTTTTCAGTGTAAGAGTAGTTGATAATTGGAATTCGCTAAGCGAGGAGGTAGTTAATGCTACCTCAATCCATAGTTTTAAGGACAGGTATGATAAGTATCACTAAGTCTAAAAATGGAACCGATCAGGAGACGGGAAGATACGAGCTTTGGGCTCTTTCCCGTAAACACAATTAGGTAATCACAATTAGGTAATCACACACACACACACACATGAGTGGTCAGAAAAGTGGCTAATTAAATTCAATACTTCAAAATGTAAGGTAATGAGAATGGGTACAAGTGCAAGAAGGCCCAAGCTTGACTACTCGGTGGCTGGAGTACAACCTCAAGAGACAGAAAATGAGAGAGATCTAGGAGTAAACATACTGGCAGATTTGTCTCCAGAAATACATATAAATGGCATAGTAAGGGCAGCATATGCATTCTTATCAAATGTAAGGGTAGCCTTCAGGCACATGGACAAGGAAATGTTCAGAAATATTTATGTAACCTATGTGAGGCCCAAACTCGAATATGCAGCCCCCTTTTGGAATCCACACTTGAAAAAGCACATAGCTAAGCTTGAAAAAGTTCAAAGACATGCCACGAAACTGGTGCCAGAAATACGCAATCTCAGTTATGATGAGAGGCTGAGGGAATTAGACTTACCATCACTCGAAGCTAGAAGAGTGAGGGGGGATATGGTGACAGTCTTTAAATTCCTTCATGGTTATGATAGAGTGGATAGGGATCGATATTTTGATATGGCTGGCTCTAGAACTAGAGGTCATAGTTTGAAGCTTCGTAAGAAAACTTGTTTGCAGGATGTAAGGAAATACTTTTTCAGTGTAAGAGTAGTTGATAATTGGAATTGGCTAAGCGAGGAGGTAGTTAATGCTATCTCAATCCATAGTTTTAAGGACAGGTATGATAAGTATCACTAAGTCTAAAATGGAACCGATGAGGAGACGGGAAGATACGAGCTTTGGGCTCTTTCCCGTAAACACAATTAGGTAATCACAATTAGGTAGTCACACACACACACACACACATATATATATATATATATATAATATATATATAATATATATATATATATATATATATATATATATATATATATATATATATATATATGAAGAGAGAGATTATTATTATTTTATTAATTTATTGCGCCAAGGCGTCAGACATTACATGAGTTCATACAAATAATGCTTCAAATGGATATAAAACCAAGAATTGAACATGGTTTACAGGGAGGTGTACATATTGATAAAACATTGCTGCATACTAACACACAACTCACAGAATGGCAGCACAGAGTACATTATATGCAAAAGTAAAGCTCAGAGAAACGCAGAATGCACAAACAGAATTATATAGCAACATACAGAAAATATATGTATAATTCAATATAATTAATGGCCACCAAAGTGAGGAAAAACGAGCAAGAATAACATCAAGGTTGTCATCATTAAGTAAAAATGAGCAGATCTGTATTAAGTTCTGACCTCGTGGTAAAACATCTCTCACTGCGGGGCACTGAAGACAATGAAGAGAGAGAGAGAGAGAGAGAGAGAGAGAGAGAGAGAGAGAGAGAGAGAGAGAGAGAGAGAGAGAGAGAGAGAGAGAGAGAGAGAGAGAGAGGATGAATTTGTCTCCCACCTTGGAGTTCCTGAATTACCTTTTCAAACGTGGCTTATGGGACTTGCCAGCTCAGTAGGTTCAATAATTACTTTATTAAGAATAGTAAAATAAAAATATTTAGGAAATTGGGTTTCCATAGAGACAAATGTGCTCGTACCGCAGCTCTTATGTTCTGTTAGAGAGAGAGAGAGAGAGAGAGAGAGAGAGAGAGAGAGGGAGAGAGAGAGAGAGAGAGAGAGAGAGAGAGAGAGAGAGAGAGAGATATTTTATCCCAGGAGAGTGATAAACTTATGGACTGGTATTGCTTTTTGTGTTTACATACTTGTGTATTTATTTATTAATCATATGTTGCTTTATATTGTTATTCGTTGTGAAGAAAAAAATCATTAATGCCAATTAATTTATAACATGATTATAAAAATGTTATTTTTATATATGCGTTGTTTATATATTTCTTTGCCTTTCTGTCTATATATTTATTAGTTATTATCATATATATATATATATATATATATATATATATATATATATATATATATATATATAATATATATATATATATATATATATATTATTGTTGGTGTTGTTGTTATGTTTATTATTATTATTATTATTATTATTATTATTATTATTATTATTAGTAGTAGTAGTAGTAGTAGTAGTAGTAGTAGTAGTAGTAGTAGTAGTAGTAGTAGTAGAAAGACCGGTAGCAATATCAGTATTAGTAGTAATAGCATTATTGCTATTATTTGTGTGTGTGTGCACGTGCACGTGTGTGGATGTATAGCTGATAGAATGCAATCTCTCCTACCGTCACCTTTGTCCCGTTGTCAGGAGGCAAAAAGGGCAATAAAAATCACAGCCTCCTGAACCTCATTTAGAAAGTGAGTTTTTACTCAGCTCACTTTCATGTCTTTATCTTGAATGGTATCGCTTTATTTACAGCCATTTCCTTATATCTTAGCCATTGATTATTTACGACCTCATTATCGATCAATAAACCATTGACCCTCCCAGACCGTAAAGGACCTTGTTTAAGAGTTGCGAATAAGTTCCACCAAGATTCCCGTCTACCAAAACGTTGATTGTGGTCGTGTCGTCTGGCTTAAATTTGCTCATTTATGAAATAAAGATGTTTCTGTGTTTTTCTGGTTTTCCTGATAATGTAATAGTGTGTGTTTGTGTCTTATCCTGTAATTGGGTGTGTCGTTTCTTTTTCTAATGATGAAATCGTGTGTGTGTGTGTGTTTATGTGTGTGTTTGTTTATCATGTAAAACACTGAATGGCCTTGTTTTTAAGAGGAGAGTAAGAGAGGATATTGTAAATCTTGTTGAAAATTTACCCCACGTTTGTATGTGTTTGATTACCTCTAGGTGTATATGATCTTACAATAGAGAGAGAGAGAGAGAGGAGAGAGATGAGAGAGAGAGGAGAGAGAGAGAGAGAGGAGAGAGAGAGAGAGAGAGAGAGAGAGAGAGAGAGAGAGAGAGAGAGAGAGAGGAACCGGGATGGATTTGATGGGATGGGATAGGATAGGAGGGGGAAGAACAGTGACGGCGTCGAATGAACTCTCTTAGCCCTGTTCAGGGTGTCATCACTGAGGAGAGGGGGATAAAGGATGGGAAGGATTGGGGGGATAAGTACGAAATTTAAGGAAGTAAAGAGATGAATAGAGAGGGGCAAACCCTC
>JAXCGZ010004365.1:0-54163 GCA_037179515.1 Halocaridina rubra
CTATATTTAAAAAAAAAAAATAGTAAATAAGCGCCCACGGAGGCATCTTCCACTAGTACAAAGAGGATTACGATAAGAAAAGATAATCATCATTATACATTATATATACACCCACCCTACCTCTGTCATATGTCTATCTAATCTACATTTGAAGGTGTCTAAGTAATACAATTCAGAATCTGAATTCCAGATCAAAACTTAGCACGAGGGTCTGCCCCTCTCTTTTTTCTCTCTTACTTTATTTAATATTTAATTTTCGTGCTTTTCCTTCCAATTCCCTTATATTCATAATCCCCCTCCCTTTTTTTCCCCTCCTATCCTATAAAAAAAAAAAAGTATTGGCATTTATTATCGTACAAGGAATACTCTACGGTATTACCAAGCCAATTTTCACCAATTTCCCTTCTGAACCTAAATTTATCAAGATTAAATCCATTACCCATTACGAGTTCTGGTTTGATCATGAATTTTTAAAACTTTATTAATATCACCCTTGTTAATCCCTTTAAACCATTTCTACACCTCAATCATATCCCCCCTAACTCTGTGCCTCTCTAGAGAATGTAGATTAAGGTTTTTTTAATCTGTCATATGGTAGATTTAGGCATTGCAAAATAAATTTTTTTTTTCGTTTTTTAGTCTTGCTTTGGTTATTTATAATTCTTATTTTATCTTTGTATACATTTGCAGATAGAGGTTCGTTCTCCTGCATCCTCCTCCTCTTCTACCACATAAGTTACTTGCTCACTGCCACCATGCATGTCCCAGTGTACTGTATAACTATTGCCCACTGCATAATAGAGTAAAGTATAGTAATGTATGTTAATTTCTAGCTGTAAAGTGAATATGAATATCTTTTGTATACTCTTAAAAATAGATACAGGGCTTTCTGCTTTGCTATGTGGTAATAAAATATGTTTTTTACTTATCTTATATCTTTTGCATGGTGTGTCTATGTAAGGTTTGAAACATATCTATGCCCTTTATCTTTGTTTCCTATGGAAAATAACTCGTTTTTTCACGCGATTTTCCATTTACCCGACCCTTCTGAGAACCTATCTAGGCGTTATTCTGAGAACTAGGTGTATATATATACAGTGATCCCCCACTGGATCGCGTTTCTTGGTTCGCATTTTCACTGTACCACAGTTTTTTGTTTTTTTTTTGGCAAATTATTATTTTATTTTTTGGGTATACGCAAAAATATTAAAATATTGAAAAAATAAAAATCTTCAGTATTTTAATTTTTTTATTGAAAAAAACAAATTTCATTATTTAATTGATAAAAGATGTAAAGGGTGTTTTTTTTAACAGTGCAGGGAGGGTTTATACAGTACGTAAACGTAAAAATAATTGTAATATACCTATGTACATGAGTATGTCATGTAATTACCACTTCATTCACCGTAATTTTATCTATCACTTTCATATAAATGTACGTTGCATGCTGTTATTTATAAAGCAAAAGGTGTTTTTTTAACAGTGCAGGGAGGGTTTATACAGTACGTGAACGTAAAAATAATTGTAAAATACCTATGTACATGAGTATGTCATATAATTACCACTTCATTCACCGTAATTTTATCTATCACTTTCATATAAATTTACGTTGCATGCTATTATTTATAAAGTAAAGGGTGTTTTTTTAACAGTGCAGGGAGGGTTTATACAGTACGTAAACGTAAAAATAATTGTAAAATACCTATGTACATGAGTATGTCACGTCATCATCACCTCATTCACGGTAAGTTTTCCTATCACTTTCATATATATTTACGTTGCATGCTGTTATTTATAAATTAAAGGGTGTTTTTTTTAACAGTGCAGGGAGGGTTTATACAGTATGTAAACGTAAAAATAATTGTGAAATACCTATGTATATGAGTATGTCACGTCATCATCACCTCATTCACGGTAAGTTTTCCTATCACTTTCATAAACATTTACGTTGCTTGCTGTTATTTATAAAGTAAAGGGTGTTTTTTTAAGTGCAGGGAGGATTTATACAGTACGTAAATGTAAAAATAATTGTAAAATACCTATGTACATTAGTATATCACGTCATCATCACCTCATTCACGGTAAGTTTTCCTATCACTTTCATATAAATTTACATTGCATGCTGTTATTTATAAAGTAAAGGGTGTTTTTTTAACAGTGCAGGGAGGGTTTATACAGTACGTAAACGTAAGAATAATTGTAAAATACCTATGTACATGAGTATGTCATGTAATTACCACTTCATTCACCGTAATTTTATCTATCACTTTCATATAAATTTACGTTGCATGCTGTTATTTATGAAGTAAAGGGTTGTTTGTTAACAGTACAGGGATGGTTTATACAGTGTAAACGTAAAAATTAATTAAAATATCTATGTACATATAAGCTGATCCTTTTTCGCGATTTTCCTGTCTCGCGCCGGGTTCCGGAACCGAACCATCGCGATAATCGAAGGAACACTGTATATATATATATATATATATATATATATATATATATATATATATATATATATATATATATATATATATATATATATATATATATATATATATATATATATATAAATAAATAATTTTTTTTTTTTGTGTGTGTGTGCGAGTGTGACACCAGGATAGGCAAAAACTGCCCCAATAAATAAAGGCCCCGGGCGCAAGAAAACACCATGATGAAGGAAAAGAAAAAGGTTAAGGACAAGGCAGAGATGAGGTAATATCACACAAAGGAAAATGACAGACAGAAAAAACAGTCAAAGTACAGAGGACCCTGAGATATGGAGGACTAGTCCCTGAGATGACGATAGATCCGCTTTTTGAAAGATGATAGGTCATAAGAATTAGGAAAGACAAAAGGAGGAAGAGAATTCCAGACCCTGAAGGTAGATGGAAAGAAGCAGTTGCTGCACCGACCAATCCGCGAGCTACAAATCTCCACACAGTACCTGTGAGATGAGGCCGCTTGGCGAGAATTACTCGGCCTCGGCAGTGGGGGAGGGATGCAACTTGCCACTCATCAGAGCAGCAATGGAAGTAGTAGCGATAAAACAGAGAAAGGAAAGATACCTTACGACGAAGAGAGAAAGAATCCAGATTAGATGTAAGAGAAGGATCATTAATGAGTCTGACTGCCTTAGATTCAACCATATCAAGGAGATAAGTATTAGAAGAAGCACCCCAGATGTGTGAGCAGTATTCTAAGCAGGGACGGATAAGACCTTTATAAATTTTAAAAAGCTGGAAAGAGGAAAAGTAATGATGGAAACGAAACAAAACCCCTAACTTTTCGGATGAAGATTTTGAGATTTGGATTATGTGATTCCTCCAAGACACGTTAGAGGTTATATGGATTCCGGATATGTTGATAAAATTAAGAGGGTAAATTTCGTTACTTACGAAGCCAATAGGGTTATCAGGAGGAGAAGATAAAGAGATAGCCATAAACTGTGTCTTGGTGGCATTGAATTTAACTATATATATATATATATATATATATATATATATATATATATATATATATATATATATATATATATATATATATATATATGCATACACAGTAATCCCCCCCTTATTGCGGTAGTTCGGTTCCGGGACCCGGCGCGAGACAGGAAGACCGCGAAGTAGGATCAGCCTATATGTACATAGATATTTTAATTTATTTTTATGTTTGCACTGTATAAACCCTCCCTGTACTGTTAACAAACCACCCTTTACTTCATAAATAACAGCATGCAGCATAAATTTATATGAAAGTGATAGATAAAATTACAGTGAATGAAGTGATAATTACATGACATACTCATGTACATAGATATTTTACAATTATTTTTACGTTTACGTACTGTATAACCCCTCCCTGCACTGTTATAAAAACACCCTTTACAATATAAATAACAGCAAGCAACGTAAGTTTTTATGAAAGTGATAGGAAAACTTACCGTGAATGAGGTGATGATGACGTGACATACATAGGTATTTTACAATTATTTTTATGTTTACGTACTGTATAAACCCTCCCTGCACTGCTAAAGAGACTCCCTATACATTATAAATAACAGCATGCAACGTAAATTTACATGAAAGTGATAGATATAATTACAGTGAATGAAGTGGTAATTGCATGACATACTCATGTACATAGGTATTTTACAATTATTTTTTTGTTTACGTACTGTATAAACCCTCCCTGCACTGTTAAAAAAACACCCTTTACATTATAAATAACAGCAAGCAACGTAAATTTACATGAAAGTGATAAATAAAATCACGGTGAATGAAGTGATAATTACATGACATACTCATGTACATGGGTATTTTACAATTATTATAAATAACAGCATGCAACGTAAATTTATATGTACGTGATAGGTAAACTTACTGTGAATGAGGTGATGATGATCTTTCTTGACCCCGGAGGAAATTATTTTACAGCCAATAAAAGCTTTACGGCTGCTTTTTGGGGGAGAAGAACATGGTAATGGGCAGTTGCTGTTGCAGTTTCTTCATTTGTTGGAAGATGGTATGGTAAGGAATCATGGCATCGTCGAGAAAATTACAGGTGGTCACCGAACGAGCCATATTATCGTCTCATTCCTGTAAGAGTTTTTGAAGTGCTTTAAAATGTTCATACATGTCTGCCAAACGTTCGAGTGTAAGGCCAGGTTCTTCAATTTCCTCGTGCGTTTCTTCAAGTTCTTCCTCTTCTTCGCTCGCTGATTTCGTCATTTCTTCCAATTCTTCATCAGTCAAAGGCTGCGAGTGGCAGTCAGTCAGTTCATTCACATATTCGGGAGTCATATCTTTAAAGCCTTCTCCTCCTAGCAATGCAGCCAACTTCACAGCTTTCGCAACTGCTGACTTCTGCACTTCGTCAGGAGCAAATCCCTTGTAGTCGTGGATGACTTCGGGCCACAATTTCTTCCATCTGGCATTGATTGCGACCGACTTCATCTCTTTGATTGCTTTCTGAATATTTTGTAGGCATGTGGCAATCATGTAATTACGCCAGTATGTCTTCATTGAGAAGTCTTTGTCCGAATCCATGGCTTCAACAAGGTTTGCCAGGGCAGTTCGTGTTTAGAGGGCCTTGAACGCACGAATAACACCTTGATCCATAGGCTGAATCAGTGACGTCGTATTCGGTGGCAGGAACTCAACTTGAACACCGTCATATTGGAGATTAGTTGCGTGGCCACCAGCATTATCCATCAAAAGAAGGACTTTAAATTCAAGGCCTTTTTCCGGAAGATAAAGTTTTACTTGAGGGATAAAGCATTGGTGAAACCAGTCCGATGATAGGCTTTTTGTGATCCATGCCTTAGGGTTATGCATCCAATACACTGGCAGCAGATTCTTATTCTTGTTCTTCAAAGCTCTAGGGTTCTTTGACTTGTAGATAAGCCCGGGCTTTAACATGAAGCCCGCAGCATTCCCGCACATGATGAGGGTAACGCGATCTTTGTGCGCTTTAAATCCCGGGGCTTTAGCTTCGTCCTTGAAGAGAAAAGTGCGAGATGGCATTCTCTTCCAAAATAAGCCAGTCTCATCCATGTTGAAGACTTGCTCAGGAACATATTCCACTTCGGCGATAATTTTCTTGAAGTCGCTCGTGACGTAATTTTTTGCGGCAGCTGTATCAGCAGAGGCAGCTTCGCCATGCACTGAAACGCTTTTTAGACCATAGCGTTTTTGAAATTTGGCGAACCATCCCTTGCTAGCAACGAACGGTTGTATCCTCGATGGAGAGTCGCTGGAGGGTCCTGGTTGTGGGTCATCGATATCTTCTTCTCTCTCCTCCTCTCCACGGTTGCCACTGTCGTCATCGGGTTCATTTGCAGCAACTGTCTCCTACAGCTTCTTCGCCTTTGTTTGTATGATATTGATATTGGTGTTTAAGCTGATGTTTTTCTTTCTGCAATCAGCAATCCACAGGGCCAAAGCAGCTTCCATCCGCACTACTGCCTTATTGCGGGATGTTACAACCCTCTTCGCTGATTTATCAAAAGAAATGCTCGCTGTTTTCCTGATCTTTGCCTCGTCCTTTTTGATGTAGCGAACAGTAGATTTATTGAGGCCAAAATAGCGGCCGACATCCACAAACCTTTTTCCTTCTTTCAACATATCTAAGAGTTTCACTTTATCTACAATGGTTAACATTTTCCTTTGCCGCTTAGGCCTACTACCAGAAGCCTTAGAAGGTGAAGGACGTTTGGGAGGCATTGCAAGGGTTAAATTACACGTGAAAACACAATCACAAGCAAAACGTATTAATAAGCACAACGAGAACGACGCACACGTGAGCTAGACTGAGCAAGTAAGGCGGCACATTGGAAAATGGAGGGAAAAGCAAACTGCAATGAAAAAGCCAATCAGACCCCATGGTACAGAACATACAGAAAAACAATTCTGTGATTCGTCGTCTCCCGACATTTCAGCCAATAGCATTCCATGAACTATCTCACGTAGGTGAGAGCCTTTTCGTTTTCCGAAACGCTGATAGCGGTATCGTATTTTACATGGTGCAATACTGTTAGTACTTTATGTTTTTTATTATTTTTTACTGTTTTATTATTCTTAGGCTAGGAAATACTTGTTTTATTAATAAAATAATGAAAATTTTAATATTCACTAGGTCACGTTGGTGAGAGCCTTTGCGTTTTCCGAAACTTGATACCGGTATCGTATTTTTCATGGTGCAATACTGTTAGTACTGTATTTATGTTTTTTACTATTTTTTACTTTTTTATTATTCTTAGGCTAGGAAATACTTGTTTTATAAATAAAATAATGAAAATTTTAATATTCATTAGGTCACGTAGGTGAGAGCCTTTGCGTTTTCCGAAACACTGATGCTGGTATGGTATTTTACGTGGTGCAATACTGGTAGTATTTATGTTTTTTACTAGTTTTTACTGTTTTATTATTCTTAGGCTAAGAAATACATTTTTTTATCAATAAAATCATGAAACTACTGGAAATATAAATATATATGATTAGTAGGTCGGCCATGGCACCAGCCACCCGTTGAAAGACTTCGACTGAAGGTATTAGGATGCAACTAGGACTGGTCCAGACAGTTCCAGGTTGAGTCTTACTTCAGGACGGTTCTTTCCTCATGCCTACATCTACACTGAATATTCTGGCATATTCAATACACATCTCTTGCTATTCCATTACATTTGACAAGTCACAACATTCTGCACATCTGTCTCTTTTACTTTCCTTTTCCTCACATTTTGTCATTATTTATGGATGGTTCACAACTAATGGCCCCCAGTACCCGGCATAGTGGGGTGCGAAGAATCTCCGGGGATCGTGTTGACTACACCATTGGCTTGAGGGCAGACACGCCTGGTGGTAGTAATGGTTCTGCTCTTAACCTTGCACCTCCCAATAGATCTGCTTCTTTCACTCTTCACTCTTCAAACATTCGTGGGCTGAACTCTAATCTTTCGTCTGTGGAACAGCAATTGGGCACTTTCCTCCCTAACCTCCTTCTCCTATCTGAAACCCAGTTGTCTATACATGCTTCCACTGAACCATTCCAAATCTCCCACTATAATCTGTGCACTCGTTTTCGTTCCAAAGGTGGGGTCTGTGCTTACTGCAACATTAACACTCCTACTGTGAGGCTCATGGACCTTGAGTCTCCTGACTTTGATGTTCTCTGGCTAAAAGTCTATCTCTCCACAACCACTATCATTCTTTGCTTCTGCTACTGTTCTCCAAACTCCACCGAGTTTGTGTCTTTCTTTGAATATCTCTCCTCATGCCATGAGTCCTTGCTTTCTTCTCACCCACATGCCGAAGTTCTCTACATTGGAGACTTCAATGTACACCACAGTGAGTGGCTTCATTCTTCTCACACTGATGTGGGAGGAAGTGAGGCTCTTGCTTTCTCTATTACTCACGATCTGGAGCAAATTATCAAACATCCTACTCGCTTTCCTGATCATCACGAACATGCTGCAAACACTCTTGACCTATTTTTTACTTCTAACCCTTCAAACTACTCTTATTCTGTGCTTTCCCCTCTTGGTAAATCTGACCACTCCATGATCTCTGTCTCTTCCATTTTCGCTCCCCCACCACCAATCCCTCCTACTCAACGCCGCCTTTGGCACTTCGAGCGAACCCAATATGAAAATTTGCTTAACTTTCTCTTTGACTTCCCATGGGATGACTACTGCTTTCGGTCCCGCAACCCTGATTGGGTAGCTGTAAAAGTTGCCGAGATCATGACTGCGGGAATGGAGGCGTACATCCCCTCTTCTACAAAATCTTTCTCTCCCCCTAAACCTTGGTTTGACCGTGCCTGCTCCATGGCTATCCAGACTAGGAATCAGGCTCACCGATCTTACCAAGCCTCTCCTTCCGATTTAACTCGCTCTGCTTTTATTATAGCTAGGAATCGCTGTACAGCTCAGATTTGAAGGTCTAAGGCTTCCTTTATAAGAAGGAAAGTTGATGACCTTAACTCCTCTCCCACTGACAAATGCTTCTGGTCCTTAGCCAAAAACCTTTCCAAAAACTTCTGTAACTCAAGCTTTCCCCCTCTCATTCGTTCTGATGGTTCTATAGCTTGCTCTCCCACTGACAAAGCCACTCTCTTTGGCTCTCATTTTTCTGCCAACTCTTCTATCAACGATTCCAGCGCACCTGTTCTTCAGTCTTTTCCCCTCTCTAACCCTATGCCCTCCCTTATCCTTTCTTCACGCAAAGTTCATAAGGTTCTTCACTCATTAAAGACAAACAAGTAATCTGGTCCCAATGGTATCCCTGCAAGGTTCCTTAAGGAGTTTGCAGATGAACTGGCTCCCATGCTTTGCCGTCTTTTCGCCTCATTCTGTCAATCAGTATCTATCCTTCATCTTTCTAAGCATGCTTTAGTTCAACCTGTTCCTAAGAAGGGTGACCGCTCTATTCCTTCTAACTACCGACCTATTGCTCTAACCTCCTCTATTGCTAAAGTTTTCGAAACTTTGCTCAATGCTCACTTCTTGAAATGCCTTGAATCTAACTCACTTATCTCCGATCACCAGTACGGCTTCCACAAGGCAAGATCCACTGGTTATCTCCTGTCCTATCTTACTCATGTATGGTCACCTTCTCTGAGGAACTATGGGGAATCCTTTGTCGTCGCCCTTGATATCTCTAAGGCTTTTGACACAGTCTGGCACAAGGCTCTGTTGGCCAAACTCCCTGCCTATGGCTTTACCCCTTCTTTCTGTTCTCTGATTTCCAGTTTTCTTACTGACCGTTCTATATCTGTAGTTGTTGATGGCGCGACATCTAGCCCTTTCTCTGTTTCCAGTGGTGTTCCAGAGGGCTCTGTTCTTTCACCTACTCTCTTCCTTCTCTTCATCAATGATCTTCTACAATCCCCATCTTCCTCTCTTCTTCATGCCTTTGCCGATGATTCTACCCTTCACTTTTCCTCTGCCTTTTCTTCACAACCTTCATCTGTTACTCGTAATCAATCTCGTATCACTCTTTCTTGTACTCTTAACTCCGATTTGCAGAGAGTATCTGAATGGGGCACTCAAAATTTAGTTAAATTCAATGCCTCCAAGACACAGTTTCTGGCTATCTCTTTATCTTCTTCTCCTCCTGATAACCCTATTGTCTTCGAAACTAATGAAATTTACCCTCTTAACTCTATCAATATATTAGGAATCCATATAGCCTCTAACTTGTCTTGGAGGAATCACATAATCCAAATTTCTAAATCTGCATCCAAAAACTTGGGGGTTTTGTTTCGTTTTCGTTATTACTTTTCCTCATTGCAGTTACTTAAAATTTACAAAGGTCTTATCCGCCCCTGCTTAGAATACTGCTCACACATCTGGGGTGCTTCTTCCTTTACTTATCTTCTTGATTGGGTTGAATCTAAGGCAGTCAGACTCATTAATGGTCCTTCTCTTACTTCTAACCTGGATTCTCTCTCTCTTCCCCGTAAGGTATCTTCCCTTTCGCTTTTCTATCGCTACTACTTCCATCGCTGCTCTGATGAGTTGGCGAGTTGCATCCCTCCTCCACTGCCGAGGCCGCGTAACACTCGCCAAGCGGCCTCATCTCACAGGTACTGTGTGTAGATTTGTAGCTCACGGATTGGTCGGTGCAGCGACTGCTTCTTCCCATCTACCTCCAGACTCTGGAACTCTCTTCCTCCTTCTGTCTTTCCTAATTCTTATGACCTTTCATCCTTCAAAAAGCAGATCTATCGTCTTCTCAGAGCCTAGTCCTCCATATCTCTGGGTCCTCTTTTCTTTGACTGTTTTTTTCTGTCTGTCGTTTTCCTTTGTGTGACATTACCTCATCTCTGCCTTGCCCTTAACCTTTTTCTTTTCCATCGTCTTGGTTACCCCAGTTATTCGCGCTTCCTGGTTCGCTTTCTCACTCTATCGCGGGTTTTTTTGTATAAATTATTATTTTATTTCATGGGTATATGCAAAAATATTAAAATATTAAAAAAAAAAATTCTTAGTATTTAAATTTTTTTTAATTGAAAAAAACATATTTCATCATCTAATTGATAAAAAAAAAATTATTTCCCAGCCTACGAATAATAAAACAGTAAAAAATAGTAAAAAACATAAATGTAGATAGATAGATAGATAAATAGATTCGTTTATTGACCACCTCTTTTGAAAAGTACAGTATAACCTTTACAAAAGGAATATTTGGTCCAAATTACAGTGAATAAATACAATAGATTTTGTACAATCATCAAATAAGTAGATTAATTTTAAATTAATATGCATTTTACTAATAACTGAATGATATATGTACGTACAGTATAACTCACAGTATTGCATCATACGAAATAGTGTTCGATAGCGTACAATGTATTGGGGTCGCAGCTACGTGAGCTAGCATATATATTTATATTTCCAGTAGTTTCATGATTTTATTGATAAGAAAAATGGATTTATTAGCCTAAGAATAATAAAACAGTAAAAAAATAATAAAAAACATAAGTAATAACAGTATTGCAACATGTAAAATACAATACCGCTATCAGCATTTTGGACAAAGACTCGTTCAGTCTAACTCCTGTTTTGCTTGTGTTCGATAGCGTACAATGTATTGGGGTCGAAGCTACGTGAGCTAGCATATATATTTATATTTCCAGTAGTTTCATGATTTTATTGATAAAAAAAACTTATTTCTTAGCCTAAGAATAATGTAACAGTAAAAAACATAATTACTAACAGTATTGCAACATGTAAAATAAGATACCGCTATCAGCGTTTCGGACAAAGGCTTCCACCATCTTTCATTGTCTCGCCTCACTCGTGTGCGCCATTCATGTTGTGCTTATTATTATTAATATGTTTTGCTTGTGATTTATTTACTCGCACATTTTAACCCTTGCAATGCCTCCCAAGCATCCTTCATCTTCTAAGGCTTCTTGTAGTGAGCCTAAGCGGCAAAGGAAAATGTTAACCATTGTAGATAAAGTGAAACTCTTAGATATATTGAAAGAAGGAAAAACGTTTGTGGATGTCGGCCGCTTTTTTACGTAAACGTAAAAAATATTGTAAAATTTTGAACTTATTAATGTCAAGTCGTCATCATCTCATTCATGGTAAGTTTTCCTATCACTTTCATAAAAAAATTACGTTGCTTGCTGTTGTTTATAATGTAAAGGGTGTTTTTTAACAGTACAGGGAGGGTTTATACAGTGTAAAAGTAAAAATACATTAAAATATCTATGTACATATAGGCTGATCTCTACACCACGGATTTCCGGGTACACGCCGGGTCCCGGAACCAAACTACCGCGATAAGTGAGGCAACACTGTATATATATATATATATGCTAGCTCACGTAGCTGCGACCCCAATACATTGTATGCTATCGGACACTATTTCGCATGATGCAATACTGTGAGTTATACTGTACGTACGTATATATAAATTTATGTTTTTTACTATTTTTTACTGTTTTATTATTCGAATGCTGGGAAATAAATTATTTTTATCAATTAAATAATGAATTTTTTTTTTCAATAAAAAAATGAAAATACTGAAAATTTTTATTTTTTCAATATTTTAATATTTTTGCGTATACCCAAAAAATAAAATAATAATTTGACCAAAAAAAAAAACCACGATGCAGTGAAAACGTGAACCAAGAAACGCGATACAGCGGGGGATCACTGTATATATATATATATATATATATATATATATATATATATATATATATATATATATATATATATATATATATATATATATATATATATATATACAGTGTTCCCCCCCCCCTTGTCACGGGGGTTCGGTTCTGGGACCCGGCACGAACCAGGAAAGTCACGGAGTAGGATCAGCCTATATGTACATAGATATTTTAATTTATTTTTACGTTTACACCGTATAAACTGTATAAACCCTCCCTGTACTGTTAACAAACCACCCTTTACTTCATAAATAACAGCAGGCAAGCGTAAATTTATATGACATACTCATGTACATAGGTATTTTACAATTATTTTTACGTTTACTGTATAAACCCTCCCTACACTGTTAAAAAACCACCCTTTACTTTATAAATAACAGCATGCAACGTAAATTTATGTGTACGTGATAGGTAAACTTACCTTATCTGTTATGGTTAACATTTTCCTTTGCTGCTTAGGCTCACTACAAGAAGCCTTAGAAGATGAAGGATGCTTGGGAGGCATTGCAAAGGTTAAAATATGCGAGTAAAAAAATCACAAGCAAAACATATTAATAATAATAAGCACAACGTGAATGGCTCACACGAGTGAGGCGAGACAATGGAAGATGGTGAAAGCCTTTGTCCGAAACTCTGATAGCGGTATCGTATTTTACATGTTGCAATACTGTTAGTATTTATGTTTTTTACTATATTTTACTGTTTTATTATTCTTAGGCTAAGAAATACGTTTTTTTTGTCAATAAAATCATTAAACTGCTGGAAATATAAATATATTTGCTAGCTCACGTAGCTGCGACCCCAATACATTATATGCTATCGAACACAAGCAAAACGTTTAATAAGCACAACGTGAACGGGGCACACGTGAGTTAGACTGAACGAGTCTTTGTCCGAAATGCTGATAGCGGTATCGTATTTCACATGTTGCAATACTGTTAGTATTTATGTTTTTTACTATTTTTTCTGTTTTATTATTCTTAGGCTAAGAAATACGTTTTTTTATCAATAAAATCATGAAACTACTGGAAATATAAATATATATGCTAGCTCATGTAGCTGCGACCCCAATACATTGTACGCTATCGAACACTATTTCGCATGATGCAATACTACTCTGCGGTTTTCCTGGTTCGCGCCGGGTCCCGGAACCAAATTACCACGATAAGGGGGGGAACACTGTATATATATATATATATATATATATATATATATATATATATATATATATATATATATATATATATATATATATATATATATATATATATATATATATATATATATATATATATATATATATATATATATATATATATATATATATATATATATATATATATATATATACACACACACACACACAGTAATCCCTCGCTATATCGCGGTTCACCTATCGCGTGTTCACTGTCTTGTGGGTTTTTTTGGCGAGGGTTTTTTTTTTTTTTTTTTTTTACGTGGTATATGCGAAAATATTAAAATTTTATTGAAAAAAGAAATTTCATTATTTTAGTGATAAAAACAATGTATTTCCCAGCCTAAGAATAATAAAACAGTAAGAAATAGTAAAAACAATAAATTTTAATATGTAACTCTACACCATAGAAAGTACAATACCGGTATCAGCGTTTCGGAAAACGCAATGGGTCGCACCTACGTGAGCTAGCATATATTAAAATTTCCAGTAGTTTCATGATTTTATTGATAAAAAAAACGTATTTCTTAGCCTAAGAATAATAAAACAGTAAAAAATAGTAAAAAACATAAATACTAACAGTATTGCACCTTGTAAAATACGATACCGGTATCAGTGTTTCGGAAAACGAAAAGGGTCGCACCTACATGAGCTAGTGCATATTGAAATTTTCATTATTTTATTGATAAAACAGGTATTTCCTAGCCTAAGAATAAAAAAAACTGTAAAATTGGTAAAAAACATATTTAAACATATAACTCACAGTATTGCACCATGTGAAATACTGTCCGATAGCGTACAATGTATTGGCGTCTTGGAAAACGTAAAGGCTCGCACCTACGTGAGATAGTTCATGGTAAGCTATTGGATGAAAGGGTGGGAGATGACGAATCACATAATTGTTTTTCTGCATGTTCTGTATCATGGTGTCTGATTGGCTTTTTGATTGAAGCTTGGTTCTCCCACCATCTTCCATTGTCTCACCTCACTCGTTCAATCTATCTTACATGTGCACCTTTCGCATTGTGCTTATTAATACGTTGTGCTTGTGATTTATTTTCTTCACTTTTTTCAACCTCTGCAAAGCCTCCCAAGCGCACTTCATCTTCTAAGGCTTCTGGTAGTGAGCCTAAGTGGCAAAGGAAGATGTTAACCATAACAGATAAGGTGAAACTGTTAAATATGCTGAAAGAAGGGAGAAGGTTCTTTAACAGTGCATTGAGGGTTTATACAGTAAATGTAAAAATAATTGTAAAATATCTATCTACATGAGTATGTCATGTCATTACCGCCTCATTCACGGTCAGTTTACCTATCACTTTCATATAAACTTACGCTTGTATGCTGTTATTTATGAAGCAAAGGGTGGTTTGTTAACAGTACAGGGAGGGTTTATACAGTAAACGTAAAAATAAATGTAAAATATCTATGTACATATAGTGTGATCCTACTTCACAGAAATTCACCTAACGAGATCAGTCCCGGAACCTAACCCCCGCGATAAATGAGGGATCACTATATATATATATATATATATATATATATATATATATATATATATATATATATATATATATATATATATATATATATATATATATATATATATATATATACATACAGTAATCCCTCATTTATCGCGGGGGTTCGGTTCCGGGACCGGCCACGATAGGTGAATTTCCGTGAAGTAGGAACACCTTAAAAAGAAAAAAAAATATATATATATTTTTTTTTAAAGATGATTATGACACCAGGACGGCCCAAAAATGATAAAATAAACCAGCCTTTATCAGGCTGTAAAGAGAAACAGAAATGGAGAGTGTAATGACCTGTCAGATGTGAAGGGATTATAAAAGATGTGTAATGAATATCCAGCTCTCTGCTGGGTATTAATATACCTCTGCAGCACTTTCATGATGTCTATTCCAAAAATTCTCCTTAGATCTTATTATTATTATTGGCAACAATAATTTTCTTATGATGATGATTGTGGAGATTATTATTATTATTATTATTATCATTATCATTATTATTATTATTATTATTATTATTATTATTATTATTATTATCATCATCATTATTATTACGAATTTGTAATTAAACCATTATTTTTACAATAAATAATGTAGTTTTGGTTGAATGAACAAGAGTTAATTAAAGATTCTCTCTCTCTCTCTCTCTCTCTCTCTCTCTCTCTCTCTCTCTCTCTCTCTCTCTCTCTCTCTCTCCTCTCTCTCTCTCTCTCTCTCCTCTCTCTCTCTCTCTCTCTCTCTCTCTCTCTCTCTCTCTCTCTCTCTCTCTCTCTCTCTCCAACAATATATTCTACCCAACCCCCCACACTCTCTTTGTCCCAGCCAACTAGGGAGGGGCACTGTACACAGTTATTAAAGTAAATAAAACAACAGATGTACAAACAATGATGAGCCCTTAATAATAATAATAATAATAAGGATGATAATAATCTCCATCATCATCATCAAAGGAAAATTATTGTCGCCAATAATAATAATAATAAGATCTAAGGAGACTAATTGGAATAGACATCGTGAAAGTAATGCAGAGGTATATTAAAACCCAGCAGAGAGCTGGATATTCATTACACATCTTTTATAATCCCTTCACATCTGACAGGTCATTACCCTCTCCATCTCTGTTTCTCTTTACAGCCTGATAAAGGCCGTTTTATTTTATAATTTTTGGCCTGTCCTGGTGTCATAATCATATATTTTTTTTTTTTTTTTTAAGGTGTTCCTACTTCGCGGTTTTCCTGTCTCGTGCCGGGTCCCGGAACCGAACTACCGCAAAAAGGGGGGATTCCTATATATATATATATATATATATATATATATATATATATATATATATATATATATATATATATATATATATATATATATATATATATATATATATATATATATACAGTGTTGCAACACTTATCGCGGTAGTTCAGTTCCGGGACCCGGCCGACATCCACAAACTTTTTTCCTTCTTTCAACATATCTAAGAGTTTCACTTTAACTACAATGGTTAACATTTTCCTTTGCCGCTTAGGCTCACTACGAGAAGCCTTAGAAGATGAAGGATGCTTGGGAGGCATTGCAAAGGTTAAAATATGCAAGTAAAAAAATCACAAGCAAAACATATTAATAATAATAAGCACAACATGAATGGCGCACACGAGTGAGGCGAGACAATGGAAGATGGTGGAAGCCTTTGTCCGAAACGCTGATAGCGGTATCGTATTTTACATGTTGCAATACTGTTAGTATTTATATTTTTTACTATTTTTTACTGTTATATTATTCTTAGGCTAAGAAATACGTTTTTTTTTATCAATAAAATCATGAAACTACTGGAAATATAAATATATATGCTAGCTCACGTAGCTTCGACCCCAATACATTGTACGCTATCGAACACAAGCAAAACGTGAGCTAGACTGAACGAGTCTTTGTCCAAAACGCTGATAGCGGTATCATATTTTACATGTTGCAATACTGTTAGTATTTATGTTTTTTACTATTTTTTACTGTTTTAATTATTCAGGCTAATAAATACATTTTTTTTATCAATAAAATCATGAAACTACTGGAAATATAAATATATATGCTAGCTCACGTAGCTGCGACGCCAATACATTGTACGCTATCGAACACTATTTCGTATGATGCAATACTGTAAGTTATACTGTACGTACGTATATCATTCAGTTATTAGTACAATGTATATTAATTTAAAATTCAGCTGCTTATTTGATGATTGTACAAAAGCTATTGTATTTATTCACTGTAATTTGGACCAAATATTCCTTTTGTAAAGATTATACTGTACTTTTCAAAAGAGGTGGTTAATAAACGTATCTATCTATCTATCTACATTTATGTTTTTTACTATTTTTTACTGTTTTATTATTCGTAGGCTGGGAAATAATTTTTTTTTATCAATTAGATAATGAAATATGTTTTTTTCAATAAAAAAAAATGAAAATACTGAGATTTTTTTTTTTTAATATTTTAATATTTTTGCATATACCCATGAAATAAAATAGTAATTTATAAAAAAAAAAATGCGATAGAGTGAGAAAGCGATCCAGGAAGCGCGAATAACTGGGGTAACACTGTATATATATATATATATATATATATATATATATATATATATATATATATATATATATATATATATATATATATATATATATATATATATATATATTTAATTAATTCAATGAACATATTTTGCTTTTTCAGACATGTGGTACTTTTGTGGATGGGAATTTTTGCTATGCTGGTTGTGTGGACTGTTTGGAACTTCTATATAGATCCACATACATTAAAGTAGGAACTGCTTTACCTATTTCTGTATATAAATTGTATATTACTTTAGTCCATGTTAGTATATAAATTGAGATATGTTTATATTTTTCTTCATTTGAGTAATGTTTGCAATAGACTACAGTACAGACAAACAACCATTTAGTGAATTTTACACAAGTGAACCTGTAGTGAAGTAGTGGTCGTTAGTTTTTAAGGAAGTTTAGGTTCTTTGAGCAAAATTACAACATTTAATATTTTGTTGATTATAGCAGTTTTGGTCATTACTGTATCATTTTTCAATTGTGCATCTCCTGTGATCTTTACATTAAAATTAATTCATGTGTTAATATCTTAGGAGTTTATTGCTGCATTAAGCTATCTATGTCTGCCTCTGATTTCTGTTTTTTATTTTCTTCTTTGTGTATGTTTATCCACATTATCAAAGTCATTTTGGTATTTTAATCTTTATCTCTCCTTAAATTATTTCAGATTGAGTGAAGATTTATTTACAGAATTTTTTTTTTATTGCTTTTTCTCTAGATTTTGCAGCATGGTTACAATAAAGGGACAAAAAAAATAACAAGGGACAATAGTAAAAATAATGCTCTTATTCATATCTTCTATCATAAATTCTCTCACAGGTATGCTTATAAGTACCATATCAACATTATTGTTCTATTTATGTCTTCTTTGTTTTTCAGGGTTGATTCTAAAGATATAGAACGCCGTCGTGATCACTGGAGCCAAGTGCGTGCCATTGAGACCAAATTAAGCCCCTCGGAAACAAGATTCATTCCACAGTTTTTCCTTGACAAACTAAGTCAAATTCGCAATACTAAAGAGGATTAATATAGGTATTAATTATTATTATTATTATTACTATTTATGAAGATAGAATTTATAAGGACTGCACTGTAAATGTATGTAAGGTACTTTTTTCTTTCATCTCGAACTTATATAGTTTTAATAATATAATTTAATAGGAAAACAAAATTTTTATGCATGGACCATATTCATATTGGCTCTTTATATATATATATATATATATATATATATATATATATATATATATATATATATATATATATATATATATATATATATATATATATATATATATATATATATATATATATATATATATATATATATTACCTTAAAATCTTTTGTAAATATTAATTTATATCTCATTTAACTTTTACATACTTTGTAAGTTTAACTAGAAGCAATAAACTTGGAATGTTTTGTTACATTATTGATATGAAAAACTCACTTAGGAAGTTAATGTACATAGTTTTAGTGTTGCATGGTAAAATGACACATTAGCAGGAAGGTCATGAATTGATCCTGGTTTTTCAACTTATGAATGTCTGCACCAGTTATTATTATATAGGTGCCATATGTGCACTGAATAATCACAGAGTAGCAATCTTAAAATTTATTTACAAAGTATGGAACCTGAGTTCTCGAACTTAACTTGTTCCTAAAGGCTGTTTGTAAACCAATTTGTTCAAAAATCGGAACCACTTTCTCATGAGACCGAACATTAAATAACTTAATCAATTCTTGAAGCCTATATGACTGCTTAATTAAACAGTTATAACATTAGTTCATGCATAAATTCGTATACAGAAACTTTGCAGAATATTAAATCTTACGCAAAAAAAAATATATATAATAGAAAAATATAGACAAAAATTTAACTTCACTTTACCTCTATGAAGGGGAATTGATGGCGTAAGTGGAAGGTGGTGAGGAAGGGGAATGGGAGAGTTGTTTTTGTTTGGAAGGGAAGTTCCCTTCTATAAAAACAGTAGGTAAATTTCCTTATAGGGTTTTTCACTTACTCTTTTCTGTGGTTTGGCACTATGAACTCTGCTTGAGACTCCTAGAGCCTGGACTTTTGTATCACTAAAAATCTGTCCAGTGAGATTTATATTTGCCTATGTTTATTGAAAATGTTATGCTACAGGTTTGTCAGGGTCATATCTTTCCACAAAATGTTGCATCTCACCCCGTTTTGTAATAATTTCGTTAATCAGGAAAGTAGGAACATCCTTCCAACCTCTTCCTCTGAAGACATATCCTCCTTTACTGCCTTCTGCTCTTTCTTAAGGTTTTCCATTTCTTCTATGTTGAGCTAATTCTTCTACTCTCCATTAACTCCTACATAGGATCATCATCGTTAACTTACAAGTCCATGCTTTTGCCCAGAGACACAGCATCATGGACAATAGCACCAGCTTCAAGTTTAAAGCTCTTAAAGTTGCTCTGTGCTACATAATCTGGCCACAACTTCCATCAGGCCGAGTTCAAGGTCCTGTAAGTCTCTTGCAGCCAGGCTTTGTCAGTGAGACATGTGCAATGGAATATGTGGACATGATGCTTCCAGAAGTCTGTGAATGTTAAATCTGTGTCAGAGATAACAAAATACATTTGAAACAGTGCTTTGGGATAGAGTTTCTTAAAGTTAGAATTGACCTGCATGTCCATGAGCTCGATTAGAGGAGTTGTGTTTAGGTAACAAAAACTTCTCTCTGTGATAATATACAACTACCCCCCACCAACTCGTCCATAGCCTGGAGGGTAAGTAGGTGCATCATCCATCGCAAAAATGCACTTGAATGGCAGATTATCATCTAAGAATAACACTGATTCCTATGTACTATGATCATAAGGACACTGAACTAAAGAAAGTCCAGTGAACATAAGAATGAAGAGGTTGTCACTTTGGAAGAAGAAAGAGTGATGGACTGAACTAGTATATACAGTGCTTTTTGCTCACAAAATTTAAGAAGATAAAGAAACATTCAAGGCAATGCTGCATACTTTTGGGATAATAAACTGTTCTTGTTACCTCAATAGCCACCTTTAATCATGCCATCAACCCTCATAGCCAAGTCAAGCACAGTATAAGATGTTTTTTATTATTATTGTTATAATATTTCACTGATAATGTTTTTAAATAGGTTATAATAAGGAATGAATAAATTGGTGCTATAAAGATTAAAAAAGACCCAACAATATGACTTAAAGATGATATACCGTTAGTGTCCACTACACTATGGTCCCATACTATTATATTCTCGTTGAGTTAATGATTCCACGTATGACTGGTTGGTTAGAATCAGTCTCGGTTGTAAGTTGACAAGTAGCTGTTTATGAATATTAAAACTGAATTTTCTTGCGTATATTGATAGTGGTTTGTTACATACAGTAAGACAGCTTTATATCTGCATTAAACAATAAACTTCTCTAACAACTCCCTACTGTTTGTAAAGTTTTCTCAACTGTGCATTGCAGTGCTTAAAAGAGAGGGATTAAATAAGTTGATTGATTTACATTGGAGCCACATTGTTTTGCACAGAATATGGATACCACCTATACAATTAGAACTAAATATTGTATTTGTGCTTTTCCAATCACAGTAATTATCATTGTTACGGATTGATGATACCGCTTGACGGCTTGTTGCATGAACAAGTAAAGGTCTTTAGATTAAGAATAAGAGTTAATCTACTTAATATATGATATCCCTCCAGTTTGTAAACTCTTCCTCAATGTATTTATATTTTGTGATATATGAAGAGTAATTACATATTTTTCCCGCTGTGGAAGTACTGTACATAATATGGAAAGAAGCAGTGTAAATTGTAATATTTAAGTTATATTACTATACTTTATAAAGTTCAACAAAAAATGACAAAAGGTGCAATATGCTAGAGTTTTAAGTTGGAGTAGAGCCTCCTCTGTATGATTCTTCTCCAACAGGACACTTGCCTTATGTAATTTTGTATACTTACATTCTGTGTGATGTTAAAGCCCGTATTTCAGTAAGTGACTGACTGCAGTAAAGTATTATTACTGCAATTCTTGCAGTTTTGTTGGATTACATACATTATTGTTTTCTTTCCAGAAATAGCTGTAGTGTGTAGTCAGGATTTTAACATGTTTTAAAATATGCATAATATAATGTGTCCAACAAACTTTGTCATTATATGCAATGAATCCTAAAAATGGGACATCCTGTATGCTCATCCGTTATTGTCCCCACTTTTAATACTGATATTTTATCTTGGAAATAGAGTACACTGTTTTAGAGACTTGATAATAGCCAGTTACTGGTGACAAATTGTTTTGTTATAGATATATTTACAGGTAGTCTGTTTTGCTCATCACATTCCTTGCCTTGATAGCGTCATGGTAGAAGCTGACAAAAGTAATAAATATTACTCAAGAATAAGTCTAGTATTGATAAATTATTAATGTAGAATTTT
The DNA here is from genome assembly GCA_037179515.1 of Halocaridina rubra. Taxonomy (NCBI): domain Eukaryota; kingdom Metazoa; phylum Arthropoda; class Malacostraca; order Decapoda; family Atyidae; genus Halocaridina; species Halocaridina rubra. Next base: position 21,981 of record JAXCGZ010004365.1, read on the forward strand.
GCTTGTCATGGTATTGTTGTAAAGGATAAGCATATATAGTGGGAGAACAAAATTCTGTATACTACTTAATAAAGTTGGGAACTACATGAATGACTTTATTATCAAAACACATTTGTAGGTGCCTGAATTTCACATATGCTTGTAACTTTGAGGTCTGACGTGGTCAGTCTCTTATTAAGGATGATGAGCTTCTTATTTTAAGGATATCCCATCAGCATAAGAGTCTGCTTAACTTTGTGGAGGTGTGGTGGCTTGTTTCAATTTGAAACTTTGCTTGGATTTGGTATCATCAAATCTGTAATATTCTGGAAGCTGTGTCAGGAAGGTACTAATTAGCAGACTCGATCCTCCTCCCATGATAGGTCTAGCAAGCTAATGAGAGGTAACTGTGTGCTCAAGAAACACAATGAGACTATATATGGATGGACTTATTGGTGATGACATTTTGCATTTACCAGCACTTCCAGTCTGACTGCAGTCTACGCTAATATTGCCACAATATATATTGGAACTCTCGATAAATGTGAAGAGATAGTGGCTGTGAAGGAACAGAAGAAAATAAAGTTCATGGGATTGGCAGAAATCGGGTGGAATTACTTGATGTAGGGTAATTCACAATGATATAAACTAATCAGGAAATAATGAAAATACTAGAAATGATGGTAACCATTGTAGATCCGAATATTTTTTGACATTGAGATGGTGAAACATGTAAATGACAGAATTTTATGAATAACTAAATATAAGAAATCAAGAATATCATTTATACATATGTGCACCACAACCAGGATAATCAAACAAGGAAAAGGAAGAATTCTACGTGAGATTGGAAGGAGTTTGTGACTATCCAAGTTGAAGCTGTTGTGATAATGGGAGACCTGAATGTTAAGAGGTGAGCCATTGGATGATGTAATGAGACAAGTTGGAGTGGGTTAAGAAATTTAGATCGAGATTATTTTTGTGCACAAAATTGTTTGTTAATCATGAATACCTTTTTCAAACAGAGAACCACACATCTGTACATGGTATGGATATTATCATAACATTAGTCAATATGATAGAATATTGCAAATTGACTTTATTTTGACAAGAAAAAAGTCAATAATATAAATGTTAAAACTATACCATCCGTTTCATTTGACTCCAATCATCGCCTTGCTGGAGTTGAAGGAGACACAATGGAGGAAATGTGGAATTGCTTGAAGACGGTACAGCATTGTTGGTACTACAACTATTGGAAGAATAAAACAGAAGAAAAGAAACAACAGTAAATAAAACAAAAAAAAATTCAGATATTAGTAATTTTAAGGACTCATGAAGCAAGAAGAGACTATGATGAAAGCAGAGGGAGAGTAAACAAAGTGAGGAGGCGAGCAAAGAATATATTGACTGAAATCAGAAATGATCTAGCAAATGATTATGAAGGTACTAAAAAACTTATGTATAGTATGTCCAGTGAATATCAAAGGCACCATCAAATGGAAACAAAAACAATAAAAAGAGAAAAATAGTAATATACTTCATAAACCATGTGATATAAGTAAAAGATGGAAAGTACTTTTTTGAGTTACCAAAAGTGGAGGCTGTTGAGAGGGAAGTAGCCAATGGCATGCAGGAGGAGCAGATATCCTTGCAAGAAATAACTAGGACTTACACGGATGAAAATATTAATCTCTAGGACCAGACATGATACCTGTGAAAGATGCTGGAGAACCAATAATATTATTTTTGCACAGATTTCAATATGGTATTTGAGATGGGTGCCGGAGGAATGGAATGAGCCTGAATTGTACAATTTTTAAAGATAAAAGAGACCCGAGAGTGCTAAAATTACCAACAGAAAAACTGCTTGCTTCATCTGGCTGGGTTATGAAATGCAGACTTGTTTGTTGTAGAGGCTCAGTTGGTATGGTGGCATGATTCTGTAACTTGTGATGTAAGTTCAATTCTCCTGATGGTCACAAGTTTTTCGTGGCTATTAGTTTTGTTACTATCACAGTTCCATTGTGAATACATATCCAGGAGGTCCTTGGTTTACGATGTCCTCGACTTACAGATGTTTTGTCGTTACAAAACGCATCTCCCATAAATTATTAATAAATTAATTTTTCAACTTACGTTTTTTTTTTTTTTTTTTTTTTTAAGTGTGACACCGGGACAGACAGAAACTGCCCTCATCAACAAAGGCCCGGGCACGAGAAAATACCAAGACGAAGGAAAAGAAAAAGGTTAAGGGCAAGGCAGAGATGAGGTAATGTCACACAAAGGAAAACGACAGACAGAAAAAAACAGTCAAAGTAAAGAGGACCCAGAGATATGGAGGACTAGGCTCTGAGATGACGATAGATCTGCTTTTTAAAGGATGAAAGGTCATAATTAGGAAAGACAGAAGGAGGAAGAGAGTTCCAGAGTCTGGAGGTAGATGGGAAGAAGCAGTCGCTGCTCCGACCAATCCGTGAGCTACAAATCTCCACACAGTACCTGTGAGATGAGGTCACTTGGCGAGTGTTACGCAGCCTCGGCAGTGGAGGAGGGATGCAACTCGCCAACTCATCAGAGCAGCGATGGAAGTAGTAGCGATAGAAAAGCGAAAGGGAAGATACCTTACGGGGAAGAGAAAGAGAATCCAGGTTAGAAGTAAGAGAAGGATCATTAATGAGTCTGACTGCCTTAGATTCAACCCAATCAAGAAGATAAGTAAAGGAAGAAGCACCCCAGATGTGTGAGCAGTATTCTAAGCAGGGGCGGGTAAGACTTTTGTAAATTTTAAGTAACTGCAATGAGGAAAAGTAATAACGAAAACCAAACAAAACCCCCAATTTTTTGGATGAAGATTTAGCAATTTGGATTATGTGATTCCTCCAAGACAAGTTAGAGGCTATATGGATTCCTAATATATTGATAGAGTTAAGAGGGTAAATTTCATTAGTTTCAAAGACAATAGGGTTATCAGGAGGAGAAGAAGATAAAGAGATAGCCAGAAACTGTGTCTTGGAGGCATTGAATTTAACTAAATTTTGAGTGCCCCATTCAGATACTCTCTGCAAATCGGAGTTAAGAGTACAAGAAAGAGTGATACGAGATTGATTACGAGTAACAGATGAAGGTTGTGAAGAAAAGGCAGAGGAAAAGTGAAGGGTAGAATCATCGGCAAAGGCATGAAGAAGAGAGGAAGATGGGGATTGTAGAAGATCATTGATGAAGAGAAGGAAGAGAGTAGGTGAAAGAACAGAGCCCTCTGGAACACCACTGGAAACAGAGAAAGGGCTAGATGTCGCGCCATCAACAACTACAGATATAGAACGGTCAGTAAGAAAACTGGAAATCAGAGAACAGAAAGAAGGGGTAAAGCCATAGGCAGGGAGTTTGGCCAACAGAGCCTTGTACCAGACTGTGTCAAAAGCCTTAGAGATATCAAGGGCGACGACAAAGGATTCCCCATAGTTCCTCAGAGAAGGTGACCATACATGAGTAAGATAGGACAGGAGATAACCAGTGGATCTTGCCTTGTGGAAGCCGTACTGGTGATCGGAGATAAGTGAGTTAGATTCAAGGCATTTCAAGAAGTGAGCATTGAGCAAAGTTTCGAAAACTTTAGCAATAGAGGAGGTTAGAGCAATAGGTCGGTAGTTAGAAGGAATAGAGCAGTCACCCTTCTTAGGAACAGGTTGAACTAGAGCATGCTTCCAAGATGAAGGATAGATACTGGTTGACAGAATGAGGCGAAAAAGACGGCAAAGCACGGGAGCCAGTTCATCTGCAAACTCCTTAAGGAACCTTGCAGGGATACCATCGGGACCAGATGCCTTGTTTGTCTTTAGTGAGCGAAGAACCTTATGAACTTTGCGTGAAGAAAGGATAAGGGAGGGCATAGGTTAGAGAGGGGAAAAGACTGAGGAACAGGTGCGCTGGAATCGTTGATAGAAGAGTTGGCAGAAAAATGAGAGCCAAAGAGAGTGGCTTTGTCAGTGGGAGAGCAAGCTATAGAACCATCAGAACGAATGAGAGGGGGAAAGCTTGAGTTACAGAAGTTTTTGGAGAGGTTTTTGGCTAAGGACCAGAAGCATTTGTCAGTGGGAGAGGAGTTAAGGTCATCAACTTTCCTTCTTATAAAGGAAGCCTTAGACCTTCAAATCTGAGCTGTACAGCAATTCCTAGCTATAATAAAAGCAGAGCAAGTTAAATCGGAAGGAGAGGCTTGGTAAGATTGGTGAGCCTGATTCCTAGCCTGGATAGCCATGGAGCAGGCACGGTCAAACCAAGGTTTAGGGGGAGAGAAAGTTTTTGTAGAAGAGGGGATGTACGCCTCCATTCCTGCAGTCATGATCTCGGCAACCTTTACAGCTACCCGATCAGGGTTGCGGGACCGAAAGCAGTCGTCATCCCATGGAAAGTCAAAGAGAAAGTTACGCAAATTTTCACATTGGGTTCGCTCGAAGTGCCAAAGGCGGCGTTGAGTAGGAGGGATTGGTGGTGGGGGAGCGAAAATGGAAGAGACAGAGATCATGGAGTGGTCAGCTTTACCAAGAGGAGAAAGCACAGAATAAGAGTAGTTTGAAGGGTTAGAAGTAAAAAATAGGTCAAGAGTGTTTGCAGCATGTTCGTGACGATCAGGAACGCGAGTAGGATGTTTGATAACTTGCTCCAGATCGTGAGTAATAGAGAAAGCAAGAGCCTGGCTTCCTCCCACATCAGTGTGAGAAGAATGAAGCCACTCACTGTGGTGTACATTGAAGTCTCCAATGTAAAGAACTTCTGCATGTGGGTGAGAAGATATCTCATGGCACGAGGAGAGATATTCAAAGAAAGACACAAACTCGGTGGAGTTTGGAGAACAGTAGCAGAAGCAAAGGATGATAGTGGTAGTGGAGAGATAGACTTTTAGCCAGAGAACATCAAAGTCAGGAGATTCAAGGTCCATGAGCCTCACAGTAGGAGTGTTAATGTTGCAGTAAGCACAGACCCCACCTTTGGAACGAAAACGAGTATACAGATTATAGTGGGAGATTTGGAAAGGGTCAGTGGGAGCATGTATAGACAACTGGGTTTCAGATAGGAGGAGGAGGTTAGGGAGGAAAGTGCCCAATTGCTGTTCCACAGACGAAAGATTAGAATTCAGCCCACGAATGTTTGAATCGTGAAGAGTGAAAGAAGCAGATCTATTGGGAGGTGCAAGGTTAAGAGCAGAACCTTTCCTACCACCAGGCGTGTCTGCCCTCAAGCCAATGGTGGAGTCAATTCGTGTCGTAAATACGAACATCGGGCGCTGAACAGTTTGTTGAGCGTGGCGGATAAATATGTCGACACACAGCATTGTTGAGTATGTACATAGCAAGTTATAGTTTTACATATTTATTTGTTTATGTATTTGGTTATATGAAGGATATAGTTTTAATTTACTTACAAAATTACCAAATACATTGTCGTAAATACAATCTCCATGTGTATCAGCTAGTTGAGCATGGCAAACAAATAAGTCGTCAGGCAACATCATTGTGTAAGTATATATCAAGTTAATGGTTTTATTTATTTATTTATGTATTTAGTTATGTGAAGTACCTAGTTTGAATTTATTTACAAAATTACCAAATACATAGCCATAAATATGATCTTCATGCAGAACAATTAGTTGAGCATAGCGAAAGAATACGTCATCACACAGCACTAGACTGAGGAAGATGTGTTGCCCAGTTTCCACGTGTATGCCATATTGTTCTTGTGCTCATTTGCTCTTCGGTTCGTTTTGCTCATGTTTGTGATACTTACTGACCTGTACTATGCTTTCCAAGTGTATATGAGATTCTTCTAATGGCAGTGTTTTGAAGAGAAGGAAAGCCATCACCATGGAAGTGAAATTATATATAGTAATATACTTCCAAAAGGGAGAAATTGCTACCAACATTGGCCGGTTACTGGGGTTAAACCATTCGACTATGGCGACAATTATTAAGGATAAAGATATCTGATGATGTAACAAATCTGCTGGAATCTCATGGAGAAGCGTTATCTGCTGACGACCTCATTCAACTGGAGATGCAGTTGATTGAAGAGGAGGAAGAAATGCCAAGCTCAGAGCCCAAGAGATTTACAAGCAAAGGCATGGTAGAAGGTTTTGCCCTGATAAAGGAAGAGTTGGCAAAGTTTGAGGCTGAGGACCCCAACACTGCCAGGATTCCCTGCTGTGTTACTGGAATAATTGGGAGTAGAAGATAGTATCCTTCCAGACTCGCCTTGAACATTTCTTCAAGAAGGTATAGCCCCCAGCAACAGATCCTGTACCCTCTACCTCAGCTGCCTCTCTAGACTCACCTGCTCCAGTCTCTCCAGTACCTGCCTCTCCACCTTCCTCCTCCCAATAAGCCTCTCTCTCCCTCCCTTGCAACGCCCCTGCCAGAGTGCAAGCCAACCACAGAAGTAAAGGTAAGCAATAATGTACAGTATATACATCTTAGATTATGAACTTTACTACTGCATTAGCATAGGTGGGTGGCCCAGGTGTACTTAAATTTATGCTGAAAATTAGGTTATGTAAAGTCTTGAGGAACGAAACTGACGTAAAGTGAGGATCCCATGTACATAGATTCCACATATCTGTAATATGTTGAGGTAAAAGACCAACGGAAAAAGTACTTGCTTGATATGGCAGGGTAATGAAATAGTCTTTTGTCTGTAGTAGTGGCCCAGTCGGTATGGTGGCACGACTCTGTAGCTTGTTATGCAAGTTCAAGTCCCCTCATGCTCACAAATTTTTTTGTGGATTATAGTATTGTTAATATCACAGTTCCTTTGTAAATATATATATACTTAGATTACATGTGTCAACTGTAATAGGCTGACATAATAGTGATCTGTTTCACGTCACAGACTCCCTTTTCTATTAAGGGCTTGGATGGTGCTTTCTTGTGATGGACTTAGGTTTTGGCAAGTGCAACCCTTAACATGAGTGAAAAACCTATCTAACCTCAGTCCATGGCAGGCCTCGAACCCACAACCTGACGAATCCAAGTAGCAAGCATCCACTCGGCCACAGCAGCTTTAAATATATTCCAACGCATAATAAAGGGGCTGCTATCTTGACCTTGTAATATTTTTTACTATAAATGGATTGTATAGCATGATATTTTTATGATGCATTCGAAGCTGATATAATTATGATGCCACAGAAGGTATAACGTCAAAATTAGTTCTCTGTAAATATCGCTAATTAAAGTTAAAAATTTACTTAAGGGCTTACCCCTATTACAGAGATTGTCTTTAAAACAAAATATCAGAAGTGGAGATTGAAGAAAAAATAGATGCAGATGCTCACCTACTTACGAATACAGTATTCACAGATACAAACAAATAACCTACCCACTGTATTCCTTGATGAAAACAAATCTCAAGAAAAAAGATGAAGACCAGAAAGTTCCACTTCCAGAGAGGTCCATGCATCTTTTACAAGAAAAGCGTCTTCAGCAAAGATTGTTTTGAACTTGCTATGATTTGGTGCTTTTACAAGGTTTTTTTAAAGATAGGGGAAATATTACCATGTTTCCAATTCATTAGTAGTAGGCCTGCATCATACAATAGCTTTAGCAGCAAATATACGCTAACGTTTCATGGTAGTCTTCCATGAATATACATGTTATGTTACAATACCCTGAGGCAGAGTTTACACGTAGCCTTTCTAAAGAACCTTGATTTCATGTGGGTCAAAATCAATAGTCGCTATGGGATCATCACTAAAAACATCATCTGGAGAAGGGAGTGATCATGGGTATTCGTACATAAACACCTTGAAATTTCTCGTTGAAAACATTACAATTTTTAGTATCTTTTGTTGTGTAACTTTCATCGTCTTTTTTAAGTCTAGTCACTTCTTCCTTGATATTCATTTTGCTTCTCATGAAACCATAAACAGCCTGAGAGTTCTTTTTGGCTTCTTTGGAGATTAGGTTCATAATTCTTTTTGGTTTCTCTAAGTTTGGCCGTAGAGTCATTTCTGATACTGCAGTAATGTCCATAATTAAAGGGTTGTCTTCTGCCTCCTGTAACATTTCCATGCAGTTTTCATCTTATTACGAAGTAGAATGCAATCCCTGCACAGCAGCTTACATTTAGCCTTAAGACTACTTACTGCTCTGGCACTTAATTTTTGGAATAAATTTGTTCACATCTCTTTTTTTTAAATATCAAGAAATTTAAGTTCACCTGGTGGATATCCAGACCATCAAAGGAGGAGTTCCAATTACACTCTTTGTAGAATTCATTTAGTTTTGTATAATTCCCATTCCAATGCTTAAGTTTTAGTTGCACACTTTCTGTGCAGTTTACCTGATATTTAATTATAAAGTTAAATGACAGGACATCATGGTCACTAGCTCCTAGCGGGAGCATATACCTGTATTCCAAATTTTCAATTTCCAGGTCGGTCTTTGTAAAGACCAGATCAAAAGTATCAGGAGACTGTTCATAAGCATTCCATCTAAGCATACTTTCATTAGTTGATTTTTTTTAAGAAGGTAAAAAGTTTTGTAATAAGAACATGTATACTTATGTTGTGCTGTCCGATTTTGTAATAGAATATTTTTAATTCATTTTTTTGAGGAATATGGCTAATGCTTTTTCCTTTCAGAAATACAGTTGTCCCTCATCGTACACTGATAATTGGTCCAAATACTTATATACCTGCTAGTGTAAATAGCATATCTTTTCACAACCTCCTGTATACTCTGAATTATGCCTGGATTACTGTTCGGAACTTAAACTTTGCCATATACAATATAAATTTATGTAAAAACAATACAGTAGTTGCTAGAATGTATTTTTTGTAGGAAAGTTTGTGTGAAACTAATTTTTTCAATATTTTCCAAGCATGTACACTCAAAACTGCACTAATTAAAATCATGTAACATGAGGAACAATTATTCACGCCATAACAGTTATAGTTAATAGTTGTTAATCTGCTCACCTTTGTTGGGGAGTATTGTGGTGATTCAAATGTAAAAAAAAAAATCAGATTTCAATTTTTTTTTAAATCATTTTTTTTCCAACCCTGCTTTAAATAGAAGTCAGGATTGAGAAAACACCAATGCAAGCACCTGCATATGGTAAAGTTTCATATATTTAATGGTTCTGAGAGCAATTTTCATTTTAATATGAGACTACACTTTGCCACTTCAAACATACAACCCTTTCAAATAATTATTTTATAGAAAAACTAAGACTACTTTACATGGTATATATGATATGTATATAATAAGAATATACATGGTTATATTACAATAGCTTAAACAGATCTCTGGAGCTAGAAAGCAGATGCATTAGTACACTTTAAAGCTTGATCATTTATGTTTTGATTAAATATACAAGTCAGATCAGCATTGCAAGAATTTTTATTCTGAATCATTTTAAATTACACCACTCATAAAGTAAAAAACTACAGAGATGTCTATATGTTTTGGTATTCTGTTGAAGTGCTGATACATTCACAAAAATTAAAAACGAGGTATATGAATACTGGTTTGCAAAGGATATAAAACACCCTAATGGTACCAGTCATAAAGCATTCTTTGAAGTGTGGCTTCTTTTAATCGATCTTTGCTTATCCAAACTAATTTTTTTCCAACGTAGATTTTCACCCTGTGGTTCCCTGATCCACATGCTTGACCTCAAGAATATGGCACTTTGGGATGGGGGAACATAAAAATCCCTTTTACAGTGGAACTGAGCCTCATAGGTATTCACTTTATACTTGAAGAGTTCTTACTGATAGCCATGAAACACCGCATTAAGAAAAACTGGACATATTTATCACATAAATGTTTCTCACATTCTCTCTCATATTATTCAGACATATCATGGCAATGCAAATCAATACCAAAAGTTTTCTGATCAAGGATACAAATGCTATTATCATAACATGAGAATACCATATACAGTATTTATTTATTAACAATAAATTAAGTTATAACACACATCTCAGAATACCCAATATACAAGAAGTGTATATAAACAAAAGATTTCAGTACATTTTCTTTTTTGAAACAAAATGATTACTTCCTTTCAAATTAATAAATAAATTTTAATTTTCTGAATTATTTGAATATTAAAATTTTTATTGTGTCAATCAGAACTATCAGAGGTGTCTTTCTTTTTCTTTTTCTTTTTTCTCTTTTTAGTTTTTTTCTTGGAATCACACTTAGAGTTCAGCCCAAATAAACCCAAGCTTGAAGTTTTCTTTTTCTTCTTTTTGCTCTTTTTGCTCTTCCTCCTCACATCCAGGCTGGAATCGGTATCAGTCGAGTCTGAACTTGGCTTTTGCTTTTTCTTTCTTTTTTTTCTCTTTTTCTCCACTTCACTTCCAAAGTCACTGTCACTATTGCGCCTTCCACGTTTCTTCTTTTTGAGAGACTTCTTTAGTTCTTTTAGGAGTTTCTCCTGGGTTTCCTCATCACTTGGTACAACATTACCAGCTTCACTCTCTGAAAACTTTCTCTTACAGCGTTCCTCTAGGGTGGATGTTTCATCCTGACTCTCACTTCTGTCATTTTTCTCTCTCTCTGGCTCATGTCTGTACAAGTTTGTTTCTCTTTCAACAATTTTCCCTTCTACAACAAAATTCTCTTCATCATCATCACTGCTTGTAGCATCATTTTCATTGGGTTTGCTTGAAAATTTTTCAAGCAGGCTCTCGTCATACTTTTCCTTGCAGGTCTTAAGCTCTCCCTCACTTTTTCTTTCATTGCCTCTCTCAGAATACTTCTCATTTCCTGACTCTTTGTGCTTTGAGACTTGATAATTATTCTTTGCATCCTGTTTTTCTTTGTTCCTGTTTCTGTCATTTTCTTGACTGTCTCTACCATCCCTTTTACCACCATCATATCTTCTGCCATGCCTGTCATCTCTATTAATCTGATCCAAGCCCCTAATTTTGTCATATCTGTCCCTGTTGTCATTATAAATTCTATCATGATTTCCATTTCGATTCCACTGTTGTGATCTCCGATCCCAGGACTTACTAATATCTTTGTCATAATACTGACGAGGACCACCATTTGATGACCTGTAGTCTCTACCTCCCCATGCTCTAACTTTATTAGAATTTCTGTTCTTGCCCATTCTCTCAGATTCTTTACTAGGGTTATATGTTTGACCTTTCTTACTGGCAATCTTTTTGCCATTATCATCAAAATATTCTACACCCTTGCCTTTTCCTTTCCATTTTATCTTGGAAATAGACTGGCTAAAATCTACGTGTATCCTACGATCATCAATCAAAACATTATCCATTTTGAAATATGCATCTTCACATGATTTTGTCTCAGCAAACTCAATAAATGCATACTGTAAGGAATTATTTGTTACTCTATCACATATAACTTCACAGGAGTTTATTTTTCCAAACCTACTGAAGATAATCTCAAGATCATGAGATGTTGTGACCGGATTCAACTTGCAAACAAAAAGAACATTTTCTGGAGGAGCCATATCCGAGTCAGGCAGATCTCCCACCATCTCCAAAATAGTTGCCCTAGCTTTGGCCTCTCTCTCTGCTATTTCCTCTTGAAGTTCCTCCATTGTCTTCCCTTCTGTGTCATCAATGCTTTCATCAGCTCCAATATAGTCTGAATCTAGCATAGCTTGTGTTAGTTTCGGAGAATCATCTGGATATTCCAACAGATCAGGATCAGGAAATGGATCATTTAAGATAACAGTGTGAGATATTCGGATATCTTGATAAGGTCGATTGTGGTCATCAGTAAGTGTCTGGTTTAATTTAGTAATGACATCTAAGCCCTCTACAACTTGGCCAAAGACTAAATGTTCGCCATCAAGAGAATCCAAATTTTCTCCAAGGGTTATAAAAAACTGTGAACCAAACCTGCAAAAAGATATTGATATTATTTTACTATGAAAGGACAATAGAAAACAACAGAGTACCTTAGGGCTTACGAGCGTATTAGAAAACTATATACAGTGCGTCCACAAAGTCTGGGTACGTAGGAAATTTCACTATGCAGACCTATTCAATCGAGTTCATCTGAATTTTTTAAAGCGCATCAAATTATGCATTGAAAATGATGGAAATCATATTGAAAATATTATTTATTACCATTAGATTTAAATAAAATTGTTTTGTTTTAAAAGTATGTGTTAATCTCCTGTGTACCCAGACTTCGTAGACACAGGAAATAAACATTAGATTTAAATAACATTGTTTTGTTTTAAAAGTATGTGTTAATCTCCTGTGTACCCAGACTTCGTAGACACAGGAAATAAACATTAGATTTAAATAACATTGTTTTGTTTTAAAAGTATGTGTTAATCTCCTGTGTACCCAGACTTCGTAGACACAGGAGATTAACACATACTTTTAAAACAAAACAATTTTATTTAAATCTAATGTTAATAAATAATATTTTCAATATAATTTCCATCATTTTCAATGCATAATTTGATGCGCTTTACAAAATTCAGGTGAACTCGATTGAATAGGTCTGCATAGTGAAATTTCCTATGTACCCAGACTTTGTGGACACCCTGCCTTTGAAAGCTGTGAAGGAGGATGCATTTTGAAGATGGCTCATGGCACCAGCTACACTGAATATTCTTGGATATTCATTACACATCTTTTATAATCCCTTCACATCTGACAGGTCATTACACTCTCCATCTCTGTTTCTCTTTACTTTATGTATTCTTAGTGCCCAGGCCCAATAAAGGCTGTTTTATTTTATTATTTTTTGGCCCGTCCTGGTGTCACAATCATTTAAAAAAAAATAAAAATAAAATCATCTGAAGATGAGTACATAAATACACTTATAAGTGCTAAGGACTTGATTGTGTCCTACTTTCCCTTCATTGTCAAAATAATCATATATAGAATATTCTTACGCTTCTCCCATAATATATTCATATCTGTGCAATTACCTAACTGTCCTTACGGGAAAGACCCCTAAGTTCATACTTGTCCTTAAAACCAGTGGTGGCTCATGTTACCCCTATTTTCACTCAATATTATCGATAACATTCAATATAATGAGTCTTTTCTTTCTTTATATAATCCTTAAGCTTAATGTCAGTAGCCATCCCCTAGTTAATTAAAAAATTACAAAAATCCTTGTATGACACTGAGAGCTTCACAGTTCCAGTGACGCGGTGTTTGGCTGTTGTGTACTTGCACACGTGTCTGAGATAAGAAGCTGCACGCTAGGTAGAGTGTGCACTGTGGCTCACGCAGTGCAGACCCTGTTGTGCAAGCGTACGGTAGTGTATCTTTTGGACTCAGCGTGTGTTGTGCTTAAAAAGTGGTTACCATATTCTTGAATGTGATAAAGTGTAGAATTAGATCATTATCATGCTTCCAGCTATTCAATTTAATTCAGTTTTTTTGGTTCTTTAATTTTACAGAAAATTTAAATAATTTAACCATGGCCTCCTTGCATTCCCAAGAAATAAGTTCTGTCACTGTAAGTAATATTCAACAGCTTAAGTTTTCACAGCTGTCTTTCTATGAGAAAATTATAGTTAAGAAAATAGGCTGTTCAACACCTGATACTCAAATATCTTGGCCAGTAATAATCAACAAGAAGAATATTCATAGCTTTAATTTTGAATGGTACCAACAAAAGAGTTGGCTGTGAAGTAAAAAAAAATGCATTGTTTTGCTTCCCGTGTTTGCTGTTTGAGGGTGATGTAACGTGGACAAAAGACGGTTTTAGAAATATAAACAAAATTAAAGAAAAACTGAAAAACATGAAAAGTCAAACAAGCAAGTTGAAAATGTGGTTTCACTGTCACTTTTAGGAAACGTAAAATCATGGAGAAATTTAGTGAAGCATACAGACTTTCAATCAATGAGCATACCATAAAGGTTAAAAATTAAAACAATAAGAATGGATTTAATTTTCAAATGCAGGGATCAAGCTTGAACTGTAACAATTTAGGCTATTAGTAAGGAATTTTTTTTATTTTATTTTATCAAGTTTATAAATTTTCTTTTTATATGTTTGTTTCGTTTTACACAATATTAAAAGAACGGCTAAAAATATTCTGAAACAGCATGCCCACTACTTTTAGCTACGAGACACCACTGATTAAAACTATGAATTGAGTTAGAATTAACCACCTCCTCGCGTAACGAATTTCAATCATTACCTACTCTTACACTAAAAAAGTACTTTATTACATCCTGCAAAGAAGTTTTCTTATGAAGCTTCAAACTATGCTCTCTAGTTCTAGAGCCAGGCATATCAAAATATCGATCCCTATCCACACTGTCAAAACCATGAAGGAATTTAAATGTGAGAGGATGTATATCTTAACAGCAAATTTAATTTAAACATCTTACTAAATATGGCTACAGTCTTTAGTCTGAAGTTTTCTTACATAACATTTCTTTATATTTCTTACTAATTTTCTCTTAAGCTCATTGGGATTATTTGGCAAGTTCATAAATTTTTTGTTAAATATACAACTATGAAAATTATCAAATGAGTAAATAATCATTAGTATATGGAGGTGATACACGATCTCTAATATCTAGTTTTACTTTGGTCACCAGAAATACATGCATTCTTATGAAGTCTTGTGAGGTCTCCAAAATTTTTTGAGAAGATGATACAAGAATCCTTATTTCTACCTACAGTTTCTTAGATTCAAAGAAGGTAGAGTTATTGTTGTTCCCTAGTTGCCTGGCTGAACAGCCCCAAGTCTCTAAGGAAGACCACTGCTGATACTGAGTTTTCCCAAAGTGCTCTCAGGAAGTGAACGTTGTGTTGTTGGCATGCGTGGATGTGTGGTGCAGTATTCCATATGTTTGATTATATGAAGTGATATGTTAAATCCTAGACAGGCATTATTGGCAGAGGCGTCCAGCCTCTTCTGACTGCTCAAAAAAGCCGAGTCATGACCACATTGCAGCCTGCCCAGGTGGACTGTCTGCATTGGGAAGGGAGGATCCAGAAGGTTGGATGTCGGGAAATTGTGCATGTAACTGTGTGTTGTCACCGAGTGACAGAACCGAATGGTGAGTTAACTGGGTATGGGCATATTTGCAGAGGCTGATTTGGGGTAAGCAAAGGATCAGATATGGTGGCATTTGTGTGTGGCTGTTCTTTCATGTAGTGAAGTGAGTAGAGTTCGTTTGTGTACCTTTCTGTTTGAGACTGTCTTTGAGGATTAAGGTTCCTTGGTGTAAGTAGTCTGTATGTGTAGTAGCCTTGTAGCCTGTGATAAGTTTTATAGCTTTGTTCTGGATAGTCTGTAAGGCGTTAATGTATGTTTAAGTGGGGTAAAAGCCCTTGCAGGGATTTCTTATTCCAACACTAAGCATATATGCTATTTGCTTATTGTTATAGAAAACCCAGCCACTGAGGGGGGCAAGCCAGCCTCAACTTGGTGCCGATCCCAAGCCCGGGTAGATGGGGAGGGTTGGCAGCAGGAAGGGCATCCGGCCATAAAAATTTTGCCAAACCCAAAATATGGCCAGTACAGGTAACTGGCCAGAAACATCGACCCCACATAAAAGTGGGATAAGATGTAGAAGAAGCAGCAGCAGCTTACTGTTGTAGTAGTTGCTTTGTCGAGTCCAAAAGTTGTGTGGTTGAGTGACCTAAGGATACCAAGTCTTGGTGTTAATTTTTTTATTTTTTTTTATTTTTTTATGACTGCGACATTTTCTTTAAATGATAATGAAGTATCGTATTTCATACCTAGTATTTCATGTCCATGTGTGTTTAGATGTTTATAGTGAGGTGAACATTCAGAGTTTGAGCTCTGCTGATGACCGTTTGGTGGTCCAAACAGGCATGGTTTCACGAACTATGGAGGAGAGAAACTGCAATGAGGTATTGTAAAATTCAGTTCTCTCTCAGAAGGTAGGATCAAGAACATCAAATTGCTCCTAATTACCCCTTCTCTTCTTTCACACATGGAATGTTTGAGGAAGGTATGATCTTCCTCCTCTCTTGAGGAGGTAGTGTCCATTCTCTTGAATGCCAAAAGAAATCTACTATAAGACACTAAAATATTGCTCGGTCAACCATTACTGCCTTTACAGAAGAGAAGAACCTTGCCCCTTGTCAGGATCATTGTCAGTACCGTGTTACATTTTTTGGAGTATCTATTCTCAACAAAGAATCTCTCAACAGTGATGTATGCTAATTATAAAGCAGGAACTCGTTGCAACATTAGGACTTTTGTAATCTTGGCTCTCTACCTTCAAGACTTCACACTTCAACATTCAGTCCAAAACCAAGTTCCTGACATCCCATGCCTCGGCCTAAAGAGACAGTGAATAAACTGCTTTTAAATAAGGAGACAGCTTCTTTAAGGAGGTTGGGGATGGTTCCTTGTCAATTCAGTTAGATCAGGCCTTCTTGGCAAAGAATGAATCTTCCACATATAATGGGACAACAATCATCATTCAATCATTTCAAGACAGTGAGCTTCAGGGCATCGACTCTCTAAAATATTGTCATTTTCGATGAAAAATTCGATATTTCATTATTACATTAAAATATATCATCCCAGTCTCTCATCAAATTTCATTGTCATACGACAATATTACCAATGTCAAAATAATCATTATATATAACTTTTGAGTGCCCCTTCCACAGACATATCCGTTTTCTATGCATTGTTTAATATATGTACTGTATATATTTGGCAAATCTTTATCATTTTATATTTATTATATAGGTTTGTCTTACATCTGTCAGCTTACATATACGAGTTACAGGGAGCCATTGAGGGACAGGATTAAAGGAATGAAGAGGTAGGGGGTATTACCCCAGGCTTCTAAGTGCCTCTCATACACAGCATTTTTTATTAGTTATTATGCAACGTACAGTCATTTATTTCTTTATTTTCTACTGGTCATATCAGTTAATAAAATGCCACCCCTTCTAAGGAGCTAAAGCAGATGAGAAAACATAATTATAAAACCACTGATACAACAAGACAAAGTAAGCAGCAGCATACTCCTCGGTTACCAATCGTGGAAAAGATTGTAATTCTAACAAATCTTTGGTTTAGGAGAATTTAATACTGCTCGGACCTTTAAATGGGAAGGTGATAAACCTTTAGCAGAAATTTAATAACCCAAAAACTCAACAACTCTCTTGTTCAATTCACACTTTTTTACATTTAATTTGACATTAACATTAGAAAGTCTGTCAAGTACTACTTTTTTGTTCTCCAGATCAGCAAGTGAAGAGGCACATACCGAAATATCATCTAGGTACACAACAGTACCTTCAATATCACATAGCAGTTGAGAAATAAATCTTTGAACAATTCCTGGAGCAGGAGCCAGGCCAAAAGGAAGACATTTCCATTTAAGCATGCCTTTCTCTGTAGAAATTACAGGAAACTTTTGATCTGATTCACAAACAGGAATTTGAAGCCAAGATTTATTTGAAGGATAATGCAGTGCCAAAATTTATGAAAGCAAGTTCCCTTAGCACTTAAAAGATCCTGTGGAAAGGGCTTTAGATACATTAGTTGAAGAAGGCAAAACAGAATCTGTTGCTTTTAGTAACTGGGCTGCCCACATTGTCCCAGTTTTGAAAAAAAATTGGGATATTAAAGTGTATGTTGATTTCATGTATCTTAATACTCAAATAAACATTGAAAAATATCCATTGCCTATATCAGATGAGATGCTTGCGATTATAAATAGTTCTACCTATTTGCTAAAGTCGATCTTGTTAATGCTTATCTTCAAATTCCGGTTTGTAATCATATAAAAATTTTCTTGTAATTTCTACAAAGAAAGGCTTGTTTAAATGGAAATGTCTTCCTTTTGGCCTGGCTTCTGCTCCAGGGATTTTTCAAAGATTTATTTCTCAACTGCTATGTGATATTGAAGGTATTGTTGTATACCTAGATGATATGTTGGTATGTGCCTTTTCACTTGCTAATCTGGAGAACAAATTAAAATTAGTACTTGACACACTTTCTAATGCTAATGTCAAATTAAATATAAAAAAGTGTGAATTGAACAAAAGAGTTATTGAATTTTTGGGTTATGAAATTTCTGCTAAAGGTTTATCACCTTCCCCTACTAAGGTCCGAGCAATCTTAGATGCTCCTAAACCAAAAGATTTGTTAGAATTACAATCTTTTCTGCGATTAGTAACTTACTATAGTAGATTATTTACAGATGTTCTTATATTTTATCACCATTGTACGATTAGACCAATAAAAATGTAAGCTTTGTGTGGTGTAGAAAATGTCAAATTGCCTTTGATCTAATTAAGAAATCAACTTTGTAGTTCTATGGCTTTATCACGGTTTACTGGCAAGTCCATAGTGATTCTAGAAGTGAATGCCTCTCCAATTGGAGTAGGTGTAGTCTTATTGGAAGTTGAGAATGGAATTGAGAAAGCAATTGTTTTTGCTGGTAAAAAACTTTCTAGTGTAGAAAAAAATTATTCCCAGAGTGACAGGGAAGTGCTTGTTATGGTTTTTGGTGTTGCAAAATTTAAGTACGTTTTGTTGAGCAGAAATTTTTAATTCAGAACGTACCACAAGCCATTACTAGGGTTATTTGGAAAATCAATATCAATTCCTAAAGATTCAAATGCTACACTAACTAGATGGTCTGTTCTGCTTTCACAATATTCTTTTGATTTAGTGTATAAGAATGGAAAAAAAATATGTTGTGGCAGATACTCTTAGCAAGCTTCCTGTTGATGATGATTTACCTACCCAAATACCTGTACAGTATATTAAACTAATAGAAAATTTTGAAGCTCATAGTATTACTTTTGAAACTGTGCAGAATATTGCAAAAACTGATCCTGTTTTGAAGAAACTCATGTCATTTGTTTAATTTGATTGCCCATACATTGTAATGAAAATGCTCAATAAAAAATGACTTGACTGTCTATGACAATGTAATTCCGTTTAAGAATAGAATCCTAATTCCAAATAAACTTAGGTCTGAAATCTTAAAGTTACTACATTCTGATCACGGTGGTATAGTTGCAATGAAGGCTGAGGCTAGGCAGAGTGATTGGTGGCCTAACCTTAATAATGATATTGAAGAGATGATAAAATATTGTGACTTATGTACCATGAATAACAGAATTGTTAAAACACCAATACTGCGATGGAGTTATGATAGTAAACAATGGAGTAGAGTGCACATTGATTATTGTGAGTTAGCTTATAAAATTTTTCTTATTTTAATGGATGTTTATTCTAAATTTATAGATATTCATGTCGCTCCTTCTGTGACTAGTTTTGTAACTATTGAATTACTAAGAAAGAGCTTTGCAAGTTTAGGCATTCCTGATGTAATTGTTTCTGACAATGCTCCTAATCTTATCTCATGTGAAATAAGGGAATTTTATCAAAGAAATGGCATACACTTAATTAACCTATTCTCCTATCATCCTGCTTTTAACGGATTGGCCGAAAGAGACGTAAGAACTTTTAAGGAGGGAATGAAAACATTGCAAAATGGAACTCTGAATACTAAACTTTGTAGATTTTCGTACACTGACTGTAGATCCATTCATAGCATCACCAAAGAATCTCCGGCTGAACTAATGTTTAATAGAAAATTCAAGTCTCCTTTAGATATTTTAAAATCAAAGAAAGGGAAGTGGAGGAAGAAAGTAAAATGGTTAAACACAATGAAGCACAGGGTAATGAAAATAAATTTTTTGTTGGTCAGGCTGTATTTGCAAAAAAATTCAGTCAAGGTTCCCCTTGGCTTCCAGCTGTTGTAATGGAAGTAAAAGGAGTAAGGCATTATGTTGTTAAAGTCCCTAGAGATGATGGAGATTTGTATTGGTGCAGACATGCCGATCATTTAAAAGTAAGGTCAAATGTTGATGAAAAATTTCAGCTATCAGAAGATCCTGTTGCTAATAATCCTTTGCCTAATGTGTTAGAATAAGAATATACTGGTAACAACCAAAATAATAATCTTTTATCTAATGGAATTCATAATGAAAATAATACTGAATGCAGTGTTGATCATGATAATCTTGAGTCTTTATAGAGTAACATGTCTGATGAGAAAATTGTTTGTTCCACACCTGTATCAAATCCACCAGTTCCAACTCTTAGAAGGTCTTCCAGAGATTTATAACCCATGTGATAGGTTTATAACCACTATGTAATATGAACCAACTGTTCTAAGGATAGAGGGATATAGTAAATTGAAATAATGACTTATTATAAACATATTTGCATACATCCTAATGTCTCCGTTCAACAGGAGTACTTAATTATAATTAGGTAATTATTATTATTTGATTGTTAAAAATGACTGTCTATTCCCATTCCTAATTATTGAGCAGGTAGTTAAGATTTCAACATTAAATAGTAGATGTAAAACCTAAAGAGTCTACCCTGTGATCAGTATGAGGTACAGTGCCCGGAATAAACTGAGGACTTCTGAGTTTACCTAACCATCTGACAGCAACAGTATGATGAGGAGAATATGACAGGCACTCAAACATGACAATGTGACACATTCACATTGTTTTTAATTCTATAATTGTGCTGAATCATTACTTGTAATATAACATTTTTATATTTCTGTGAATACATTGTGCATTTAATACATTTTGTGAACTGTATGTATGTCTCTATATGGATGGATGGATAGATATATGTATATGTAAACACATATGTTGTATGTATACATGAATACATGGATGAATGTATGGATATATGGTTAAATGTATGTCTGTACGTACATATGTAAGTATGTATGCATGCATGTATACTGTATATGTATGAAGGTGCCAATCAGGACTGGTGTGAGTATCATAAAAAAAACTTTTAAAGTGAATAATATCATATCATCATATAATTATTTACTGCTTACCCTTGCAGGTACTCAAACTTCTAACAAAATGGGCTGTATCTAAAAATAGTTTTTGTGCTTAGCGTGACACTGCTTTTCTAATTTTCAACCAATTGGAAATCTAAAGACAGCAGCAGAAAGAGGAATGAAAATTGCACATTCATATCAAAGAAAATTACAGTGCTCCTTCGTTTATCGCGGGGGTTCGGTTACGGGAGCCGCCGCGATAGGTGAAAAACCGTGAAGAAGGAGCACCATATTTATTACAGTATGGGTATTTTACATTCATTTTTACCTTTACTGTATAAACCCTCCCTGCACTGTTAACAAACCACCCTTTACTTTATTAATAACAGCGCAAGCGTAAATTTATATAAACGTGATATTATGAAGATTGAAAAAAAGCATTAAGAACAAACAGCAAATAAACTTTAGATATAATGTCATCAAGGAAATAGCGTGTAGAGAATACATATATTTCATTTAAGTTTCCCATGTACAGTACGATATACGTTTTCTTTGTAACGAATTTTATACATTTTCTTTTTCTCTCAGCTGACTTTGTTTACGTTAAGATTTCGTGCAGCATGGTCGATAGATAGAATAATGTTTAGAACCAAGGAATATATATAATCCTATAATCTTGAAAATTAGATAAACCCCAAATAGGGTGAGTGATTAAATATTTTATGAGTAAGATATTGTGCCTGAATAGTGATAAGTATCAGCTGATATGGAAGCGGCAAAATGTTTTGGTTAGAGGTTCGTTCTCCTGCCCGCATCCTCCTCCTCTTCTACCGCTTAATGCGATCGAATATTATGAAGAGAATTGAAAACAAGCATTAAGAACAAACAGCAAACAAACTTGCGATATAATATCGTCAGGGAAATAGCATGCGAGGGTGTATAAGCTGATACGGGAGTGTCAAAACATTTGCAGAGAGAGGATCGTTCTCCCGCATCCTCTTCCTCTTCTACAGCTTAATGCGATCGAATATTATGAAGAGAATTGAAAAAAAGCATTAAGAACAAACAACAAACAAACTTTCGATATAATATCGTCAAGGAAATAGCATGTGAGGGTGTATTAGCTGATACGGAAGTGCCAAAACGTTTGCAGATAGAGGTTTGCTCTCCCATACCCTCCTCCTCTTCTACCGCTTAATGCGATCGAATATTATGAAGAGAATTAAAAAAAAAAGCATTAAGAACAAACAGCAAAAATACTTTTGATATAATATTGTCAGGGAAATAGCGTGTAGAGAATATATATATTATTTCATCTAAGTTTACCATGTACAGTATGATATACGTTTTCTTTGTAACGAATTGTATAGTTTTCTTTTTCTCTCAGCTGACTTTGTTTACGTTAAGATTTCGTGCAGCATGGTCGATATGTAAAGAAGATAGAATGATGTTTAGAACCAAGGAATATTAATAATACTATAATCTTGAAAATTAGTTAAACCCTAAATTTGGCGAGTAAATAAATATTTTATGAGTAAGATATTGTGCCTGAATAGTGATAAGCATCAGCTGATACGGAAGCGGCAAAACGTTTTGGTTAGAGGTTTGTTCTCCCGCATCCTCCTCCTCTTCTACCGCTTAATGCGATCGAATATCATAAAGAAAATTGAAAAAAAGCATTAAGAACAAACAGAAAACAAATTTTCGATATAATATCGTCAGGGAAATAGCGTGCGAGGGTGCATCAGCTGATACGGAGGCAGCAAACCGTTTGCATCCTCGTGCTCAAAAATAGCATATACCCAGAAAACCTGCAATATAAAATAAAAAACATGCAACCAGTAGTAGGTTGGCTCATGGCACCAGCTACACTGAATATTCTTGGATTTTCATTACACATCTTTTATAATCCCTTCACATCTGACAAGTCATTACACTCTCCATCTCTGTTTCTCTTTACTTTAGGTATTCTTTGTGTCCAGGCCCGATAAAGGCTATTTTATTTTATAATTTTTTGGCCCGACCTGGTGTTACATTCCCCCCCCCCCGGGGGGGCAAAAAAATACGCAATGCACTGAATTCACGGTAGGTGAATCGCGATATAGCGAGGGATTACTGTACTTATGATAAAAAAATAACAATTATGGATATTTAGTTGGGAAGATTTGGACTAATCAAAAACAAAATTTACGCACTTTTTCAAAATTAATTTTGCGGGAATGGAGAAAGATGATATAAAATCATATGATACACATACATATAAGAGCTTATTTAGTGTAGGAGTTAAATATGAATGTAAATGGACAGAAACTGAGAGACAAGTGTATTTTTTTAGTGCAAGTAAATTTTTACTATTGAAATTTCTCTTTATAGACTAAGTTTCTATTCATATTAACCTTATATTTAAGCAAATACTATCACACTTTCTTAAAAATTGGTCCATTCAGTCCCATAAAACATATAAGAAATTTATGCAAATACATGAAAAAATAAAATGAAGCACTAATATTTTTTTCGATTACAAGGCAGTTTTTCCAATTCTTCACCCTGACATTGCGAGAATGTTATCATACGCATATCTAAAATCTTCCTCTGCTTTCCTACACAGCTATCCCTACCAAAATGTAGGGAAAATTAATTTTGCGGGAATGGAGAAAGATGATATAAAATCCTATGATACACATACATATAAGAGCTTATTTAGTGTAGGAGTTAAATATGAATGTAAATGGACAGAAACTGAGAGACAAGTGTATTTTTTTAGTGCAAGTAAATTTTTACTATTGAAATTTCTCTTTATAGACTAAGTTTCTATTCATATTAACCTTGTATTCAAGCAAATCCTATCACACTTTCTTAAAAGTTGGTGCATTCAGTCCCATAAAACATATAAGAAATTTATGCAAGTACATGAAAAAATAAAATGAAGCCCTAATATTTTTTTCGATTACAAGGCAGTTTTTCCAATTCTTCACCCTGACATTGCGAGAATGTTATCATACGCATATCTAAAAACTTCCTCTGCTTTCCTACACAGCTATCCCTACCAAAATGTAGTATTTGCCTATGACACTAGGAAAATGTTCTTTTACAGTTGCATATGGTTAACTCTTTCATTGACAACTGCATGGTCTTGCAAGATTTGAGTCCCCATTTAAAGGAAAATCAAGGCACTGTGAAACATGAAATGTAACATAATAAAAAAAAATGAAGATGTATTAGTAGACACAATGAATCAAGTGGCTATGTTATGTTCCAGTGAGATGTGGACTTTATTCATACTACCCTAATTATATTTATTGCACTTATCCTTGGGCTTGTACCTTATTCACTTATCTATGTGCAGTGCTATAGTTACATATACATGGCCCATATCCCCCTTGTAAGGGGGGTGGCCAAGTCAAGAAATACATTCACCAAGATCCACACATACCTCAACTACTCATCTTCGCTCTCCTTGGGGATAAAAAGTTCCCACATTTCCCCCCTAACACCATGCTTTTGTCACCCTCATGGTAGGCGGGCAAGGATATTCTACAGTGAGGCCCGACAACCACAGCTGGTTTACCCCCACTGCTTCATCACGTGGCAATTCCTCTCACACCCGTCCATCACAGTTCACTCAGTTAACAAGTGCGAAAAGTCCCTTTGGCCAGCGTTACCTATACAAAATCTTCCTCCACTCAATCCTATCTCTTGCATACTCTCTTCCCTGCTCCACTGACATCCACTTGCATCCAATGCCCTTTTCATGCCATCCATCCATCTCATTCTTGGTCTTCCTCTTGGCCTAACTCCAACAACTTCAGTGCTACATACTCTCTTCACTATCCATTCATCACTCATCCCTTCCATGTGTCCAAACCAACTCAATACTCTGATCTAAACTATCTGACAACTTTCTTTCAACAACTGTTCTCAGCCTGATGTACTCATTTATTACTCTGTCTATTCTAGATACACCAATCATACTTCTTAAAACCCCTCATTTCCATTACATTAAACATGTTCCTTTCATCCTTTCCTGCATTCCAAGTCTCTGTTCCATACAATGCTCTAAGCACAATCACACCTTCATATATGTTTCTCCTTGCATTCATTCCCAAATATCTATTTCTCATTACACTTTCCAACCCACCTAGATATTTACTCGCTTCCTTCACTCCATGACTTGCCTTTGCATCCAAGCGTCCATTCCTTGATAAGTGAAATCCCAGTTACTTAAAGCTCTCAAATTCTTCAAGCATCTCCCCATTCACTTTTACATTCAATCCGCCAACTTTAACACTCCTCCTGGATCTCATGGCTTTACTTTTACTAATATTAACCTGCAACTTCCTTCTTTCACACACCCTAACAAACTTAGACACCAAATGATTCAGTTCATTCCCAGTATAAGCAACCAGTGATGTGTTATCCGCGAATAGCACTTAATTCAGTTTCCACAACCTTCCATACTCACCCACTAGTTCCAAGCCTATGTCTAATACTCATTCATTTACTTCCCTTACCACTCCATCCATATATACATTAAGCAACCAAAGTGACATTCCACAACTTTGACGGAACACCACATTCACCTCAAACCAATCACTAATACTATTCCCGACTGTCACATATGCTCTACTATTCAAATAAAAACTCTTAACAGCATTCAATGAACTTCCACTTTCTCCATATAGTTACAACACATTCCACAATGCCTCTCTATCAACCCTTGCATACTCTTTTTCTAACTCCATGAAAGCCTAAAGGGTGTCCCTAACTTTCTCTAAGAACTTCTCACACACTTGTCTTACCACAAACACCTGATCCACAATTCCTCTTACTTTCCTAAACCCACAATGTTCTTCCCCATTTAATCTCTCAGTATCTTTTCTAATTCTCTCAAGTGACACTCTTCCATACACCTCACTAACTACACTCAACAAACTAATTCCTCTACAACTACAACACTCATACTTATCTCCTTTCCCTTTATAAAGTGGAACTACACATGCACTCCTTCAATCAACTGGGACCTTACCTTTCCTAAAAAGAAACTTTCAAAAACTAACCATCCATTCTACTAATGCCTCCCCACCTTTTGACAAGCATTCTACATGACACCTAGCTATTTCTTGTGCTTTACCTGCTTTCACTGTGTGACAGTGTTTTAATCCAAGTCACCAAAGGTCTTTTATATATGACTTATTGGTTATTTTAGTAACATTTAACTGTCTTTTCTTTTCTTACTAAAAAAAATCTCACTACTTGCATTTTGCAGATTATGATTATTTGCAATTTATATTTAAGTATATAGCTGATTTGAAATATATCTTGTTCAATATTCTTGTATAGGTAGAAATCATGATCCCAGAACAAAAACCTCCCTCCTATTTGTGTATTCTCTATTTTCTCTCGTGTAGTAATGACGTAATGATGACGTATCTTGTAAATATGTTATTTACACAATTTTCTTATAATAATTGCTCTTGCTGATAAATTGTTATATTATAAAAATTCCTCTTGCTGATAATTTTGTTATAAATTTGACCCTGCTATGTCATTAGCCAGTCTAGATACATTTCAGAAGCTTCTTTACTATTTGACTATTTAAAATTCCTTCTTCTGCAATGCAAAGAAAACTCTGGATATTTCCACCAGTAAAAAATTTTGCCAATAAATATTTCTCATGTCTTTTATGCTTCCGCTTGTTGCACCTAAAATACTATCTCTCCCTTGCATCTCTGCCTGCCAGGGACCACCACTACAGTTGGCCCTCGAATTTTATATGAACAAGTTACTGCTATGAATACACCCTACAGGCTGGCCGAATGATGACGTCACCTAGAGGGATGCTTGATCACTCTCAATTGGCGGCCAAACATCCCAGAGGCAAGATCTCGCCTCAGCAGTCACGCTTACTCCAAACTTTTTTTTACATGGTGTCTTCCCAGGAATTCATCTTGCACAAATATAGTGAGAGATAGCTGAAGGCAAAGCTTGTTGGTCAAGCAAATTGGGAATTCGAGAAACTGGTTAAGTCCATTTTTGGTCAAATCTTAAGAAATATTTCTCAGTTCCATTCCCATACAAAATGCACTTTTGAAGATTACTAAACTGGAATCTCATTTGTCAAATTTAATTCCTTGACCTGGAAATTACCGTCGATATACACTGATAAGAGATATCTTTCATTACGGGTACCCAAGTAAAATTTTGCCCTCAGAAGATTGCTCATTATCACGTAAAAATCTATCCTTTCTCCTAACGCATTCTAATTTAATTTCACCCCTTTCTTTATTTACGTCAATACTCGTAAATAAGGTGTTAATGCTATAAATTGCAAATAATTAATAAGTAATTTTGCCCTGTTGGCATTGCAAATGTTTCTTGTTAACTACAACTTAAATATACATACTGTATTTATCTTGCTGATTCTTCATTTATTAGGAATAAAGTGTTTTGAGTAATAAGTTGTAAATACTTCATAAGGTGTTTTTGCCCTTTTGGCACTGCAAACATTTTTTGCTAACCAAAATTGAATGAATAATTATCTCGTAGATTCTTCCTTTATCGTAAATAAAGTGTTTTACTATATAAATTGCAAATAATAAGTAATTTTGTCTGATTCACATTGCAAACGTTACTTGTTACCCACAATTTAAGGAATATATACTGTACTTGTCTCGCTGATTCTTCATTTATTGTGAATAAATTGTTTTACGCTAATGCCTGCAAATAATTATTGATTTTTTAAGCTCTTATGGTAGTATATATTTCTGGTTAGCTGTGACTAACGAATATATTTTCACCTAGAAGAATAATATAGGAAACTCATTATTTGTGTGCTCGTGGCTTCAGTTTTCCCATTATTAACGATGTGTTGTTTCTGTTTCTGCAATTGCAGTGTCCTCTATTCTACTCTGCCTGTGTGACAGAGGTGATCGGTGAGTTGAGGCCAAAGTCTTGGCATCCGACTGTGGTGTTGGGAATCAAAATCGTGCTCAACACCTCAGGGATTCGAGGCTGTATTCTATAAATTTAAATTCTTAAATTTGTTCCAGTTTTCTAAAAGTAATTCAGTTTTTTAAATGTGTCATTGCATTTCCAAAAGTAAAAGAAAGTTGAATTCCGGGTTATATTTAACCGAGTAGTGGTGTTGGGGTGTTCAAGTAATATTTGTCCTGTATGTTTGTGAGTTCTTATCCAAGTTCAGTACCTTGAGTCCCCTTAGTAAAACAGAAACTTATCAACATCTTCCTTTTCACCCCCAACACTGCTCTCAATGTCAAATGTACCTCCTCTTTTGTTATCTATTGTTCTCATCAGCCAAAATTGGTATTCTCCATTCATTTCCCAAAGCCACAATCTCTGCCTCTCTATCGTCTTCCTCATTTAGCAGTTCTCTGAAGTACTCAGCCCATCTCTCTCTCACCTTTATTTCGTCTACTAGCAGTTGCCCATCTGTTCCTTTCACCCTCTCCTCCCTACTTTACTCACCTTTCCGCAAAAACATCTTTTTATTGCTTTCCTGTCTGTTTGTGAGTTCTTATCCAAGTTCAGTACCTTGAGTCCTCTTAGTAAAACAGAAACTTACCAACATCTTCCTTTTCACCCCCAACACTCTGCTCTCAAGGTCAAATGTACCTCCTCATTTGTTATCTATTGTTCTCATCAGCCAAAATTGGTATTCTCCATTCATTTCCCAAAGCCACAATCTCTGCCTCTCTATCATCTTCCTCATTTAGCCCATCTCTCTCTTACCTTTATTTCGTCTACTAACAGTTGCCCATCTGCTCCTTTCACCCTCTCCTCCCTACTTTACTCACCTTTCCGCAAAAACATCTTTTTATTGCTTTCAAAATTCTCAGACAAGCTTCTACCCATCTTACACCCGCTTTTCTCTTTGCCTCCCTCACCAAGCACTTTATTAACCTCCTCACTGCTCTGTGCCTATTATATGCCTCTACATTACCTATCTGCAACCATACCTCAAAAGCCTGATTCTTTTCAGCCACTACTACACTCACCTCCTCATTCCACCATTCACTATATTTACTCTCAAGCATTTCAGGGTAGCCATTATTACTCCAAGTTGATAATTTATGGTATGAACCTTATAATACCACATCCATTTGTTTAAAGTTGACAAGTAACTAATATCACTATGTTCTTTTTCTCTCGATGTGGCGTCTTATACATGCACCATTCAATGTATCTTTCCGTGAAAAGGATTCTTCCATAGTCTCTGTGTATTACTCACCCATATATATCCTTGCATTTGGCTACGATACAGGTCGCTATAGTAATTTTCCGAGGATAACCATGGCGTTCAAAAGAGAAAGCAAAATTTTTTTGAAAGAAAAAGATTATTTTTGACAGGATGCAAAGAGACACAAAGATACTTTGAAGAAGGAAAACATTATTCTGAGTCTCTATGCAGCCCATGAACACCCACCTTCCTTCCCTCTATTTACTTCTTGAAAGGTTTATTCTCATAAAACCGAATGGAGATGGCTAGCTTAGTAACAGTGATGAATGGGACAGTGTATTTTTTCTAAGTTCCCCCTGAGTTGGGGCCTTAACTCCCTCCTCTATTTGTAGATCCAGTAAAAATGGATCACCAACTTGAAGGTGTGGCTAGAACTATTAGCTCCATCTCTTTTTTAAGAGCAACTATAATCTAGACTGGCTATGGCTCCACCAGAGAGAGACACTCTTCATAAGCTGCATGAAGACTAAGCAAACTACAGGTTTATTTCCTTAAAAGAACCTACTCTACATATTTTCCTGAACATAATGAAAACTGAAACTGTTAGTTTCAGTTGCACAACAAAATCTCTATAATATAGTATTCAAAATAAAGTAATTTAACTAAAGATAAATATTTTCTAGAATAAATCTACATAACTCTCAATTATCTTTGAGAGATTACTGTTACGAATACCTTGAAAGCAATCTTTCACATGCTCATGAGTTTTTATCAATGTAAGCATCAGACAAATGTAACAGTGATATCTTACATTCCAAAATGATGACATCTGAGCTTGTATTCATACATTTATCAGTGATTAAGTGTATAGCAGTTACTTAATATAGGTGACGTTCTTACTTTTAAAATATATATGAGAAATTTGCATTCAAATAATTTTACACCACCATCCAGAGAAAGTGTAATTTAACATGAGGTAAGAAAAATATGACTAAACAACAACATAAAGTACTCTTAGAAAGACTAAAATCACAGTCAATATTACTAAAGTTGCTAATTACATTTCCTTTTATGCATAAATCTGCAAAATAACCTTTTAGAATAATAGTTTTCATACTTACATGTCCTCAATATAAGCAAGTGATATAGAAAAGACTCTACATGTGCCTAAAGATTAAAACTTGGTATTAATTTAAAAAACTTAAATTAGCAGTTAAATTTGTATTTGGCTTGCATACTGCAAAAGAAAAACTGACATAATATACTTACAGATGGCTACCACAGGAGACCATAGACACAGTTCCTAATTTTGTATGTTTCATTACAGGTAATTTTTCTCCTTCATAGAATCTTGCCTGTTCCCCAAATATTGTCTGGAATATGGAACCACCTGAAAATTATATATTATTCCAATAACTAAACATCACACTGATACTATCATTAATTGGTAACAAGAGTTAACAAAACTTTCAAAAGACAGAAAGATAATCTACAGAGACTTTTAAGATAGAATTATATATACAAAGAAGAAACTAAGATTTCTTTTCGATTTTCCTAAAATATACAAACATTATATATTAATTTATTTATATACTCTTTAGTGTTGTACCTGCATTATTCCTCTGTTATTTCACTAATTATTTACTCTTTGTATTTCCTTTATGGTATGGACAGTACTTATAAGAAATAAACACAGATGTCTCTGACCCAGTCTTTTTCAAGTTCAAGAAGAGCCTATCTCAGACAAGGCCCTCTAAACATCTCCCAATCCAGAAATGGATACTCCATGAGATGCGAAAGCTTTTGGAATCATGGATTTCTACCTCAAAGGCCTTATATGTCAACATTAAGGCCAGAGCCATTATCCCTACCTTCCCTACAGCATACGGATGGTTCCTTATCAATTCAGTTGGATCAGCCTTGGTGAAGAAAGAATCTCTAATAGAATGCCAGAAACCAATCATCATTACGCCTTGCCAAGAAAATGGGTTTGACATAGTGGATAAAATCTAACTTAAACATAATATACAGTATCTCATTACAAGGAAAGTTATTCTGTATAATGCCCTGATACAAGAAAAATCATATGCATATGCCTCAAAACTCTTATACTCTCCCATAAAGCTATTCAATCCACAAAATATATATTCAGTATATATATACACCCAGTTCTTGGAATAATGCAAACATAGGTTCTCAGAAGTGCCGCGTATTTTAATTTTCGCGTAATTTAACGAGTTATATTCCATAAGAAACAATGATAATGGGCATAGCTCGTTCCACAACCGTCCATAGACACACTATAACAAAGATATAAGATAAGTAAGACATATTTTATAAGTACATAACAATGCAGAAAGACCTGTAGTTATTTATATTAACATGCTAATAGTGTACAGTATAAAAGATATACAGATTTACTGTACAGTAAACAAATTAATGCACTCTATTATGCGGTGGGCAACAGGCATACACTGGGACATGCATGGCGGCGGTGAGCACGTGGATGCAAAAGTATTGCCGCCTCCATATCAGCTGATGCACCCTTGCACACTATTTCCCTGATGATATTATATCGAAAGTTTGTTTGCTGTTTGTTTTTAACGCTTTTTTTTTATTTTCTTCATAATATTCAATTGCATTAAGGGGTAGAAGAGGAGGAGGAGGAGGGAAAACAAACCTCTATCGGCAAACGTTATGCCGCTTCCAAATCTAATTTTCAAGATAATAGTATATTATTAATATTCCTTGATTCTAAACATTATTCTATCTTCCTTACATATCGACCATGCTGCATGAAATCTAAATGTAAACAAAGTCAGCTGAGAGAAAAAGAAAACTATACAATTCCTTACAAACAAAGCGTATATCGTACTGTACATGGGAAACTCAAATGAAATATATATATTCTCTACACGCTATTTCCCTGACGATATTATATCGAAAGATTGTTTGCTGTTTGTTCTTAATGCTTTTTTTCAATTTTCTTCACAATATTCGATCACTTTAAACAGTAGAAGAGGAGGAGGATGCGGGAGAACGAACCTCTATCAACAAACGTTTTGCCACTTCCGTATCAGCTGATGCACCTTCGCACACTATTTCCCTGACAATACTATATCAAAAATTTGTTTGCTGTTTGTTCTTAAGGCTTTTTTTCAATTTTCTTCATAATATTTGATCGCTTTAAGCGGTAAAAGAGGA